>WNWK01012658.1:0-58623 GCA_009830355.1 Cherax destructor | reverse complement strand
GCAGAAACAGGCTGGTGGGGCCCTAGATGTAAAAAGAATGGGTCTGTGTGGTCAGTGTGTGCAGTAAAAAAAAAAACCCTGCACCACAACTGCATAATGAGGGAAAAAAAAAACTACCGTGTTTTTGGTTTAAAACAGCGACTTTGCAGTCTATTTTTGTATGGTATTTATGCTTGTATTCTCGTTTTCTTAGTCTCATTTGATAGAATGGATGATATATTACAGAAATAGAGATAATTTTGACTGGTTTCATGATGACAAGTACAGTGGTACCTCGACTTCGATGGTCCCAAACTCACCCTTTTATGTAAGTTTATTTTTAAATGCTTTTGTAAGTGTAATTTTGGGGGTCTAAAAAGGACTAGTCTATTTTACAACATTTCTTAAGGAGATAAATTCGTTTGGTAATGGCATTGAACAGCATTCTGGAATGAAAAAATATCGTAAGTCGGGGTCCACTGTACCTTGAAACTGGCGCAAGTACGAAAATGTGATTTTTCCTATGTTCAAGTAAACAAATCAGTCGTCAATACACATCAACTGGGTAGTCTAATATTTTTAAATGCGCTGATATTATTTATACAATTTTTCAATGATGCAGTTGTATGAGGCCTGGTCCAACCGGGCCGAAGCGTTGACCCCTGGAACTCTCTCCAGATAACGTAAATCTTTTATTTTTTATGAGAATAAAAATTCAAAATGGAAACAAAAAAGTAAAAGGGGCCTGGAGACATGACTAATGAACAGATAAAATTTATTTGAGTGCCAGGAATGTCTGCTCATTTATTCTGGACCTATTTTGAAATTGGCATCTTTTGAAATTTGTGGAAATTGGCCAAATTTGCAAAATTTCTGACCACCTTATTGGGTAGTTGAAATCGGTAAATTGGCTGTTTCTTGTACTCAATTGATAGAACAAATGGAATGCTAGCGAAATAGCTATAATTTTAGTAGACTGAAACATTGGAATTTGCCGAAAATAGGGCTCAAAGTGGGAAATCACCGATGCGTAAATGTCATCGTCCCGCTAACTTGGGAAAGCATAATTTCGTTAGTTTTCAATCAAATTTCATAATTTTAGTCGTGATGGGAAAAAAAATTCTCTATAAGATTCTTCATTAGAATTTTGTTTGTTTTTCAAAATTGGGACCCTGAAAACGAGTTTCAGGAGGGCCTGTAGACCCCCAAAGGGTTAGCTAAATAATAAAATACAAGGTCTTCTAATAACGCCTTTTTGTTCAATGTTGTTTTGTCATAACTTGAAAGAAAAAATAGAATGAATACAAATTGGAAAATAAAAATTTGTAAAGTATACGATAATCAAATAAATTCACGACAATAAACGATGCGGGTTTCCAAAGTCTCAAAGCCCGCCATATTGATATAGTTTCTGAACCGCTGGTGGTAGGGGGGTGCTCCTTCAAATTTTTGGTTTGCAAACATTTATTCCTTGATGTAACCCTGTTGCAATGAGTGCTAAGGTGTACTGGCACCCCAGATTCTGTAAACAAAAAAATAAAGTACAAAACAAAACTAGAAAATTTTAAAGAGGATTGACAGTGGACAGTAAGTGTGGATATTGGAAAGAACCCTTGGTTTTGTTATACAGGTATCCTCCTTAACCCTTTTACTGTTTTCGTATATACGTCTTATGACCAATGTTTCCGACATTAATACGCATAAATTCTAGCGGCCTCAAATCAAGTGGGAGAAAGCTGGTAGGCCCCATGTGAGAGAATGGGTCTCCATGGTCAGTGTGCCCGTATAAAAAAATCGGGGAGCCAGTGGTGCATTGTGGGAAAGCCATTTTGTAGTCCATGTTCACATGCCTACGTGAAATATCTGACTCCCGGCGAATCGGGACTCTTCTCTTCCCCTTGATAGCTCTAACACAGATGGAAGTGTCTCTGAAGATGAATTTCATGGTTTTGAGGGTTTGTGACCGAAAGCAATCCCAGGATACCAGAAGGAAGGAAGGAAGAAAGAAAGAAATAGGAAGGAAGGAAAAGATGAGAGGAAGGAAGGAACAAAAGAAATAAGAAGGAAGGCAGGAAGGAAGGAAAGATGAGAGGAAGGAAGGAACAAAAGAAATAAGAAAGGAAGGCAGGAAGGAAGGAAAAGATGAGAGGAAGGAAGGAACAAAAGAAATAAGAAAGGAAGGCAGGAAGGAAGAGATGAGAGGAAGGAAATAAATAAGAAAGGAAGGAAGGAATAAAGGAAAAAGGAAGCTAGGAAGGAGGTTGTGGGGAAGAAGACATCAACCCTTTTGTGTTGACAGGTTGACAGCAGTGAGGGTGGTGAGTAATGGTATAATATGTCATTTTGACAGCTGCCTTACCCTGACTCAGCAAATTTAGATGTCCACACACACAGACACAGCTTCAAACTTCTAAGTGCTAAGGAAGTTGATGGAAAGTGTCCAGTCATTATATATGTATGTGTATATATACAGTGGACCCCAGAAATTGAAGCCCCAACTCGACCTATTATGTAAGTTTATTATTGTAAAGTGCTTTTGTAAGTGTATTTTGGGGGTCTGAAATGGACTAATCTAATTTACAATATTCCTTATGGGAATAAATTGTTCGGTAACAGCATTGAACAGCATTCTGGAATGAAGAATGTTCGATTCCGGGGGTTCCACTGTATTATAGAACAATAGTAATAAACAATTTTTGTATTGTTGGTTTGTGTAAACAAGTTTTGTCAACAATATAATGATAATGTTTGTACAGTTATTGTGTTGAATACATGTTAACGATGGTCCCCAAACTCGCCCTTTTATGTAAGTTTATTTTTTTAAATGCTTTTGTAAGTGTGTTTTGGGGTCTAAAGGACTAGTCTATTTTACATTATTCCTTATGGATAAATTCGTTTGGTAATGGCACTTGAACAGCATTCTGGAACGAAAAATATTGTTAACCGAGGTACCACTGTATATATATTTACAGTATATATACTGTATATATATATAAAGTGGTACCCGGTTTCGATAGTCTCCAAACTCGCCCTTTTATGTAAGTTTATTTTTTAAATGCTTTTGAAAGTGTATTTTGGGGTCTAAAGGACTAGTCTATTTTACATTATTCCTTATGGGGATAAATTCGTTTGGTAATGGCACTTGAACAGCATTCTGGAACAAAAATTCGTTAACACGGGGTACCACTGTACATCTATACAGTGGTACCTTGACTTCTGAGTGCCCCAATGTATGGTTTTCCGAGTTACAAGCCTTAACTTGATTTTTGCTTTGAGTTCTGAGCCAAAAATTCGAATTACGTAAAACGAGCTTCAGATATATAGAGTGTACAGTGTACATGAAGAAGTGTTCACTATCTTTATTGTAAAAATGTTTCAAATGCTCACCATAGTGAAATAAGTCAATAACTTCCGAGATATTCAAGGAATGTCGCATTCCTCATCACACAGAGAAAAAAAATTCAATTAAATCGTACTTTTTCAGTGTTTCTGTTGAAACTAGTGATCTAGTGCAGTTAGCCTCAAAAACCTCCATTTTCTCTTATAACAGGACCTCAGAAGGACAGGATGGGAAGAAATGGTCGAGGCGGTAATAATTTTTATCTCGGGATGGGCGCTATATTATGGCTTATTTTATTCAATCTAATATATATTACGTTTATATACAGTGGACCCCGAGTTTGGTCACCTCGGAAATCAAACAATTATGTAAGTTTAAATTATTGTAAGTGCTTTTGTATGTGTATTTTAGGGGTCTGAGGACTAATCTAATTTACATTTTCCTTAACCCTTTGGGGTCCAAGGGTCTCTCTGAAACTTCGTTCTCAGGGTCCACAATTTAAAAAAAAAAAAAAATTCTTATGAAAATAAACTGGTGCCGGCAACATTCGGTAACTGCTGGTTGGCCAGTAATTTTCTTTTCTTTCTTGAAGTTGTTTTCTGATATTTTTTTTTTTCCAAATAACTTTATGGCCTGTGAGACCAATATAAGTGCTGTTTTCAAATATTCACTTGCTAAGTATTTCACAATCATTACATAAATTTTCTTATCACTATTTTGTTTACACAACTTATTTACAGTTATTCACAATAACAAATATTGTTTATTTTCATTGTTCAATCATGTATATACATATATATATAGTCACTGGACATGTTTCTAGTAGTTCTGCAGCCTGTGGAAGTCTCTGAAACATGGTTCCATGCAGTGGTGTTTTACATTCCACACACATAAAACGAGTGTCTTTGCGTTGTTGTAGGCGTTTTTGTATTGCACAGACAAACACCTCCTCTGAGCCTTTTCTTGCAAGCAGTAGCAGGCAGTTTGTTAGGAAGTGTTCACCAGCAAGCCTCAGACGAGAAGGTAGGTGTTGATAACCTGGTGTTGGGCGGGTTTCTATTGCAGGTGTTGCTCCTTGGTACAGTGGTACCTCGACTTACGATATTTTCATTCCAGAATGCTGTTCAAGTGCCATTACCAAACGAATTTATCTCCTTAAGAAATGTTGTAAAATAGACTAGTCCTTTTAGACCCCCAAAATTACACTTACAAAAGCATTTAAAAAAATAAACTTACATAAAAGGGTGAGTTTGGGGACCATCATAAGTCGAGGTACCACTGTACTTGAATATTATTTGTCTGATGACAGACAAACAAAATTCGCCATATGGTGGTTTGTTTGTGGTCTTCAACTTATAAATATTATAAGCATTGAGCATGGTAATGTCAGAATGTGAAAAAAGAGTTTTATGTACCACTTGTAACTCTTGCGAACACAATCAGCAAACCCAATTTGCATGTCACTTTGTCCACTAAGCGCATATTGAGCGTGTAATCCATCACAGCTGCAGGTTTTAGAATGGGTTCATTGGTCTCTCTATGCAGCCTGCCAGTGTCTGTCATTTCATTAGGGTGAATTGATGACAACAGTGTGACATCTCGTTTGTCATGCCACCGAAATGCCATGATGTCATTGGCAGCAAACGCTGCACCTCACCTCTCGAGTGCCAGCATTGAACCTTGGCATATGCTTACGATTTACACGCACTGTACCGCACACATCTGTCAAGTTCACTCGCAAAAAATCACTGAGGGAGGGGCTTGTGTACCAGTTATCAGTATATAATATATGCCCCTTACCAAGATATGGTTCCATCATTGTTCTAACCACATCACCAGAGATTCCTAATAACTTCCTGGTATCTTTCAATGTATTACTTCCAGTGTACACAATAATATCCAATACAATACCACTGTAGCAATCACAAGCACAAACAACTTTATACCAAAGTGTTTCCTCTTCGTGGTATATACTGCTTGAACGACAGTCTACCTTTGAACAGAATCAGTGACTCGTCAATAACAAGCTTCCTGAAGGGATAAAAATGCATATTGAATTTCTCTTTCAGATACAGAAACACATTCCTAATCTTATATAACCTGTCGTTTCTGTCAGGCCTGGTTTTGTCTGAGAAGTGTAGCATCCTCAGCAGTGGCACAAATCGATTCACTGATATTATATCACTGAAACCTAGTGTTGCAATCAGGCGATCTGTCGCAGTATGATTTGACACGGTGCTTATAAACATGTGGCATAAGCATTATTGTGGCAAAGAACAAGTTCATCTCAGCCACAGTTGCCTCTTTCCACCTGTTGAGGCGTGATGTTGGTAAAAGTATTGTGTTTGCCATGGTGTACTCGTAGTATCTGTTGCTTTCCCTGACAATAATTTCTATCAGGGATCGTCAAGAATAACTCGAAACATTCCAGTTCACTGGCATTGTTCCCAAGTGGACAAGATGGCGTATTCCACTTGGACTTTCATCAAACTGAGGGGGATTGGGAATAAAATTGTCAGCGTCCTGCCAATCCCAGGTCCGGTCTGCTGGTGGGTACAGGATATTTACAGGGGTTGTGGAAGTGGAGGTTGTGGTTGTGGGGGTTAGTGGGTGGGTGAGGATGGCGCTGAGTTGACTCAGCGGCGTCGGTACCAGCATGGTCCACTGCTGGTGCCTCGCGCCTGGCACCACCACCACCACTACCAGTACCAGTTGCATGCAGATTTCTCATTCCAATTGCACACTATCGTCTTCATTTTCACTATCACTTCCTGTTGTACGTCCATGGGATGTACTCCGAGATGTACTCCTTCCCTTGGAATAGCATATGGCACTTACCAGAGCGCATATACTGACGCTTCACTGGAGAATATTCTGCTCCACTCTCGCTACTGGAACTGTTTTGAAGAGCTTGGAGTTCCCTTTTCCACTATCACTATCATCACTATTGCTCACATCAGAGTCAGGGATATGAGTAAATAACAGTTTCCTCTTTCGTCCTGGAACAATCGGCGTGAACAAGATGCCACAACACCGGAGGTGGACGGCTGAGGTCGTCTGGGTTTTCCTCAATATTACCGGTATTATGGTCATTAGTTTGGTCACAACCTCATCAAAACCTTGGAAACTCATCACCACTGACACTCCCATCGGTGTTAGAACTGTCACTGGGGAACAAAAGTGTTCCAATTCGCCGAGGAGTGAGGGTTTCTTACCGCCAGGCATGGTGATCAGAGTGCACCACTGGGTCCCCCATTTTTCCTACTGCGCACACTGACCACGCAGACCCATTCTCCACATAGGCCTACCAGCCATTTCGCTTAATTTGAAGGCGCTAGAATTTATGCGTACTAGTACGTCAATAACCCCTGCGCGTAAGCGTCTTGTCGACATAACCGAAAGGGTTAAGGAACAAATTCGTTCGGTAATGACACTTGAACAGCCTTCTGGAATGAATTATGACCGAAACTCGGTGGTCCACTGTAGTATTAGTATTTATATTGTTTATTATGTCATATTAGATCAATTGTGATAGATAAATAAGCCGTAGAGTTGATATTAGCATTATGTATATTGAAGAATATTAGCATTATATTGAAGAGCAATTAATGGCATTTCAATTAATTTCAATGAGGAAAATTTATTTGACGTCGAGCAAATTAAGTTACGAGCTGGGTCATGGAATGATTTAAAACTCGTAAGTCAAGGTACCACTCTATATATACATACATATACATACTACATACATCGCAGTAGGACCCCAGTATCCTATGGTGGATATGTTCCGATGACCTGCCATGGATACCGAAACCGTGGATAGTAGCAAGCACTATACAGTGGACCCCGAGTTCGAGCACCTCGGAAATCGTACAATTATGTAAGTGTAATATTGTAAATGCTTTTTTAAGTGTATTTTGGGGGTCTGAAATGGACTAACCTACTTGACATTATTCCTTAAGGGAGAAAATTCGTTCGGTAATGGCACTTGAGCAGCCTTCTGGAATGAATTATGCTCGTAACTCGGTTGTCCACTGTATATACAGTGGTACCTCGGTTAACGATATTTTTTTGTTCCAGAATGCTGTTCAAGTGCCATTACCAAACGAATTTATCACCATAAGGAATAATGTAAAATAGACTAGTCCTTTATTTTATTTTTTATTAACACATCGGCGATTCCCACCAAGGCAGGGTGGCCGAAAAGAAAAACTTTCATCATCATTCACTCCATCACTGTCTTGCCAGAAGGGTGCTTTACACTACAGTTATAAAACTGCAACATTAACACCCCTCCTTCAGAGTGCGGCACTGTACTTCCCATCTCCAGAACTCAAGTCCGGCCTGCCGGTTTCCTGAATCCTTCATAAATGTTACTTTGCTCACCTCCAACAGCACGTCAAGTATTAAAAACCATATGCCTCCATTCACTCCTATCAAATACGCTCACACATGCTTGCTGGAAGTCCAAGCCCCTCGCACACAAAACTTCCTTTACCCCCTCCCTCCAACCTTTCCTAGGCCGACCCCTACCCCGCCTTCCCTCCACTACAGATTTATACACTCTCGAAGTCACTCTGTCTCGTTCCATTCTCTCTACATGTCCAAACCACCTCAACAACCCCTCCTCAGCTCTCTGGACAATCGTTTTGGTAATCCCGCACCTCCTCCTAATTTCCAAACTCCGAATTCTCTGCATTATATTCACACCACACCTTGACCTCAGACATGACATCTCCACTGCCTCCAGCCTTCTCCTCGTTGCAACATTCATCACCCATGCTTCACACCCATATAAGAGCGTTGGTATAACTATACTCTCATACATTCCCCTCTTTACTTCCATAGACAAGGTTCTTTGTCTCCACAGACTCCGAAGTGCTCCACTCACCCTTTTCCCCTCATCAATTCTATGATTCACCTCATCCTTCATAGACCCATCCGCCGACATGTCCACTCCCAAATATCTGAATACATTCACCTCCTCCATACTCTCTCCCTCCAATCTGATACCCAATCTTTCGTCACCTATTCTTTTGTTATCCTCATCACCTTACTCTTTCCTATATTCACTTTCAATTTTCTTCTTTTACACACCTACCAAATTCATCCACCAACCTCTGCAGCTTCTCTTCAGAATCTCCCAAAAGCACAGTGTCATCAGCAAAAAGCAACTGTGACAACTCCCACTTTGTATTTGCTTCTTTATCTTTTAGCCCAACACCTCTTGCCAAGACCCTCGCATTCACTTCTCTTACAACCCCATCTATAAATATATTGAACAACCACGGTGACATCACACATCCTTGTCTAAGGCCCACTTTACTGGGAAATAGTCCCCTTCCCTTTACACACTCTAACCTGAGCCTCACTATCCTCATAAAAACTCTTCACTGCTTTCAGTAACCTTCCTCCTATTCCATACACCTGCAACATCTGCCACATTGCCCCCTATCTACCCTATCATACGCCTTTTCCAAATCCATAAATGCCACAAAAACATCTTTACCCTTATCCAAATACTGTTCACCTATATGTTTCACTGTAAACACTTGGTCTACACACCCCCTACCTTTCCTAAAGCCCCTTGTTCATCTGCTATCCTGCTTTCTGTTTTACTCTTAATTCTTTCAATAATAACTCTACCATACACTTTACCAGGTACACTCAACAGACTTATTCCCCTATAATTTTGCACTCTCTTTTGTCCCCTTTGCCTTTATACAAAGGAACAATACACGCTCTCTGCCAATCCCTAGGTACCTTACCCTCTTCCATACATTTATTAAATAATAGCACCAACCACTCCAAAATTATATCCCCACCTGCTTTTAACATTTCTATCTTTATCCCATCAATCCCAGCTGCCTTACCCCTTTCATTCTACCCACTGCCTCACGAACTTCCCCTACACCCACAACTGGCTCTTCCACACTCCTACAAGATGTTATTCCTCCTTGCCCTACACACGAAATCACAGCTTCCTGTCTTCATCAACATTTAACAAATCCTCAAAATATTCTCTCCATCTTCCGATACCTCTAACTCTCCATTTAATAACTCTCCTCTCCTATTTTTAACTGTCAAATCCATTTGTTCTCTAGGCTTCCTCAACATTAATCTCATTCCAAAACTTTTCTTATTTTCAACAAAATTTGCTGATAACATCTCACCCACTCTCTCATCTGCTCTCTTTTTACATTGCTTCACCACTCTTTTAACCTCTCTTTTTCTCTCCATATACTCTTCCCTCCTTGCATCACTTCTACTTTGTAAAACCTCTCATATGCTAACTTTTCTCCTTACTACTCTCTTTACATCATCATTCCACCATCGCTCCTCTTCCCTCCTGCACCCACTCGCCTGTAACCACAAACTTCTGCTGAACACTCTAACACTACATTTTTAAATCTACCCCATACATTTTCGACCCCATTGCCTACACTCTCACTAGCCCATCTATCCTCCAATAGTTGTTTATATCTTACCTAACTGCCTCCTCTTTTAGTTTATAAACCTTCACCTCTCTTTTACTTACTGATTCTATTTTCCTTGTATCCCATCTACCTTTTACTCCCACTGTAGCTATAACTAAAAAATGATCTGATATATCTGTAGCCCCTCTATAAACATGCACATCCTGAAGTCTACTCAACAGTCTTTTATCTACCAATACATAGTCCAACAAACTACTGTCATTACGCCCTACATCATATCTTGTATACTTATTTATCCTCTTTTTCTTAAAATATGTATTACCTATAACTAAACCCCTTTCTATACAAAGTTCAATCAAGGGCTCCCATTATCATTTACACCTGGCACCCCAAACTTACCTACTACACCTCTCTGCATGTTTCTCCCACTTTAGCATTTAGGTCCCTACCACAATTACTCTCTCATTTGGTTCAAAAGTTCCTATACATTAGCTAACATCTCCCAAAATTCTCTCTCTCCTCTACCTCCTCTCTTCTCCAGGTGCATACACGCTTATTATGACCCACTTTTCGCATCCGACCCTTATTTTAATCCACATAATCCTTGAATTTACACATTTATATTCCCTCTTTTCCTTCCATAACTGATCCTTCAACATTATTGCTACCCTTCCTTAGCTCTAACCTCTCAGATACTCCTGACTTAATCCCATTTATTTCTCCCCACTGAAACTCGCCTACCCCCTTCAGCTTTGTTTCGCTTAGGGCCAGGACATCCAACTTCTTTTCATTCATAACATCGGCAATCATCTCTTTCTTATCATCCGCACTACATCCACGCACATTCAGACAACCCAATTTTATAAAGTTTTTCTTCTTCTCGTTTTTAGTATATTTGTACAGGAGAAGGGGTTACTAGCCCATTGCTCCCGGCATCTTAGTCGCCTCATACGACACGCATGGCTTCGGAGGAAAGATTCTTTCCACTTCCCCATGGACAATGAGAAAATAAAAGAACAAGAGCTATTAAGAAAAGAAGAAAAACCTAGATGTGTGTATGTATATATATGCATGTGTATGCCAGTGTAGTGTGACCTAAAGTGTAAGTAGAAGTAGCTAGATATACCTGTTATCCAGCGTGTTTATGAGACAGAAAAAAGACACCAGCAATCCTACCATCATGTAAAACAGTTTCAGGTTTCTGTTTCACAGTCACCTGGCAGGACGGTAGTACCTCCCTGGGTGGTTGCTGTCTACCAACCTACTACCTTTTAGACCCCCAAAAATACACTTACAAAAGCATTTAAAAAAATAAACTTACATAAAAGGGCGAGTTTGGGGACCATCGTTAACCGAGGTACCACTGTATGTCCTCTACATACCTATTATAAAGTTTAATTGATAAGTTATGCACAATAAGAGGAGAATTATCACATATTTCACTTATGGGAAGCACTTCACGGCTACTCTTAGCCTTTGAAGAACTGCCAGCTTTTTTACTTTTGTGCTTTGGGGGCCATTATTATGCAAAATTAAGAGGCATTTTTGGGGCACAGTAAACCATGGATAACTGAAACCGCGGATACCGAATAATTGGATATGGGGCTCTACAGACACTCCTCACTTAATGGCAGAGTTCTATTCCTAAGACCACGTCAGTAAACGAATTCGTTGCTAAGCAAG
The DNA here is from genome assembly GCA_009830355.1 of Cherax destructor. Classification (NCBI taxonomy): domain Eukaryota; kingdom Metazoa; phylum Arthropoda; class Malacostraca; order Decapoda; family Parastacidae; genus Cherax; species Cherax destructor. Next base: position 47,187 of record WNWK01012658.1, on the reverse strand, counting down.
GAACCACCCCTTACCGATACTTCAAGTACAGTGATCCCTCGTGTTTCGGTCTGTCCGAATAATGGTTGTTTTGTGTAAAGGTTGCTTTTTTCGGTCAATATTTTTCTCGTGTAGCGGTCTTTACTCGTGTAGTGGTCCGTACCAGACTTGTCCTCCTGCCTGCGCTTGCGCGCCTCACCACGCAGGATGCCAGTTTAGCGTTGTTTACACTTGATTGAACAATACCCAGCGCGCTCTTTCAAACATTCACAATACATTTGTTGTGTTTATTGATGGTTTACTGATTGTCACTGTGAAATAAGTCACCATGGGTCCAAATAAGCTTCCTAGTGGCACCCCTGTGGTAAAGAGAGTGAGGAACACCATCAAAGTGAAGAAAGAGATTGTAGAAAAATATGAGAGTGGCGTATGTGTGAGTGAGCTTGCCAGGATGTACAACAAAAACCAATCTACTATTACCTCTATCCTGGCAAAGAGAAAAGAAATCAAGGAAGCTAATGTTGCAAAAGGGGTTGATATGTTAACGAAAAATAGATTGAAAACAGTGGATGAGGTTGAGAAGTTGTTGGGGGTGTGGATCAATGAAAAACAGATAGCGTGTGATAATATTTCCACGATGATAATTTGTGAAAAGGCAAGGCAGTTGCACGCAGATCTTGTCAAGACAATGCCTGAAACCAGTGCTCATGCACGTGATTTTAAAGCCAGCAGAGGCTGGTTTGAGAGGTTTAAGAAACGTAGTGGCATACACAGTGTTGTGAGACATGGTGAGGCAGCCAGCTCAGACAAACGTGCAGCTGAAAAGTTTGTGAGTGAATTTAAGGGGTTCGTAGACACTGAAAAATTTGAACCCCAACAAGTGTTTAATTGTGATGAAACAGGCCTCTTTTGGAAGAAAATGCCAAAGAGGACCTTCATTACTCAGGAGGAAAAGGCACTGCCAGGACACAAGCCTATGAAAGACAGGCTAACTCTCATGATGTGTGCTAATGCCAGTGGTGATTTTAAAGTGAAGCCTTTACTGGTGTATCACTCAGAAAATCCCAGAGCCTTCAAGAAACACAATGTTAACAGGAATAATTTGTGTGTGCATTGTGCCTCTTGGTACTGAACAATGCTCCTGCTCATCCTCACAACTTGCAAGACTATTTGTCTGACAACTTCAATTTCATCACAGTGTAGTTCTTGCCTCCTAACACCACTCCTCTCATCCAGCCCATGGACCAGCAGGTTATTTGTAACTTTAAAAAACTACACCAAAGCAATGTTTCAAAGGTGCTTTGACATAACCTCAGTCTCTGAATTGACCCTAAGAGAGTTCTGGAAAGATCACTTCAATATCGTCCATTGCATAGGCCTTATAGGTAAGGCTTGGGAGGGAGTGACTTCCAGGACTTTGAACTCTGCTTGGAGACCACTCTGGCCGGATTGTGTTGAAAAGAGGGATTTTGAAGAATTTGAGGCTGACCCTGTGCCTGTTGTGGAAGATATTGTGGAATTGGGGAATAGCCTGGGGTTGGAGTTGAGTGGTGAGGATGTGGAAGAGTTGCTGGAGGAGCACAGGGTAGACTTAACCACTGAAGAGCTGCAACAGCTGGAACTGGAAGAGCATAAGACCAGAGTTGAGGCTATTGTTTCACAGGAGGAGGAAGAGGGAGTGAAGGAGGTGCCTTCTTCAGTGCTTAAGGACATGTGTACAAAGTGGAATGAGTTGCAGACATTTGTTGAAAAACACCACCCTGAGCAAGCTTAAATAAGCCATCTCTGCAACCAGTTCAGTGACAGAGCCATGTTGCACTTCAGGAAAATGTTAAAGAGGCACCAGAAACATTTTGTGCGTTCTAGTGACTCTCAAGCTGGTCCTAGTGGCATTAAAGGACCAAGAAGGGAAGTAACCCCAGAAAGGGACTTGTTACCTGAAGTCCTTTTGGAGGGGGATTTCCCTTCCAAACAATGAGTGCTCCCTTCCCCTCTCCTCCTCCCTATCTTCCAGATGCCAGCAACTCTCTTCAATAAAGGTAAGTAAATGTTATTTTAAATGTTTAATTATAAATTTATTATACTTTATATATACAGTGGTACCTCGAGTTACGATATTTTTTCGTTCGAGAATGCTGTTCAAGTGCCATTACCAAACGAATTTATCCCCATAAGGAATAATGTAAAATAGACTAGTCCTTTTACACCCCCAAAAATATACTTACAAAAGCATTTAAAAAAATAAACTTACATAAAAGGGCGATTTTGGGGACCATCGTAACTCGAGGTACCACTGTATTTATAATTGTTTTGTGAATGTAAAAGTATAGTTAATCTTTACAAAATTATTTTTTTGTGAATATTTTTGGATGTCTGGAATGGATTAATTGTATTTACATTATTTCTTATGGGAAATAAGGTTTCGAGTCGAATTTTTCATGTTAAGGTCTAGCTCCTGGAATGGATTAAGACCGATAGTCGAGGAACCACTGTATTTATAACAACCATTCAAAACATTTTGTTCTGAATAAAGAAAAGGTCTAAAGGAAACTCCAACTTGATATCTTTGTTTTAATTTTCTTAACTCTTACATATTACAGAAAATTGTAATTACTGTACAGTCAAAGATCTTCCTTTTCGCTGACATCTTGCACTAAGGAATGCACAATACGTAAAGTACAAATTTGTTCAAATATGTAGTTTTGGAGACAGTGAAAGCTAGTGTACTGAGTGGCTTCGGAAACGACTAAGATGCTCAATGCTGAGATGCCGTGCTGCTCATTTCCATGATCCAAGTTCTCGTACGGCATACAATACTGACTGGTCGAAGAGTTGGTCGTGACTCCGAGTGATCGGTAAATGAATGTGGTGCTAAGTGAGGAGTATTTGTATACGTATACAGTGGACCCCCGGCTAACGTTCATTCCAGATAACGTTTTTTTCGGCTAAAGGTTGCTTTTTATGTTCAATATTTTTTTCGGCTAGCGTTATTTACTCAGCTAATGTTACGTACCAGACCTGTCTGCCCGCTCTAGGCTTGCGCACCTCCTCCCAAGACGCCAGTCCAGCGTTGTTTACACTTGAGTGAACAATACCCAGCGCGCTCTTTCAAGCATTCACAATACATTTGGTGTCTTTTTTGGTGATTTAGTGACTGTCACTGTGAAATAAGTCACCATGGGTCCAAAGAAGCTTCCTAGTGGCACCTCTGTGCTAAAGAGAGTGAGGAACACCATCGAAAGGAAGAAGGAGATTGTTGAAAAATATGAGAGTGGCGTACGTGTGGGTGAGCTTGTCAGGATGTACAACAAAAACACAGTTTAGCAGGCATGCAGGGAGTGTAGCAGGCATGCAGGGAGTGTAGCAGGCATGCAGGGAGTGTAGCAGGCATGCAGGGAGTGTAGCAGTCATGCAAGGAGTGCAGCAGGCATGCAGGGAGTGTAGCAGGCATGCAAGGAGTGTAGCAGGCATGCAGGGAGTGTAGCAGGCAAGCAGGGAGTGTAGCAGGCATGCAGGGAGTGTTGCAGGCATGCAGGGAATGTAGCAGGCATACAGGGAGTGTAGCAGGCATGCAAGGAGTGTAGCAGGCATGCAGGGATGTAGCAGGCATGCAGGGAGTGTAGCAGGCATGCAAGGGTGTAGCAGGCATGCAGGGAGTGTAGCAGGCATGCAAGGAGTGTAGCAGGCATGCAGGGAGTGTAGCAGGCATGCAAGGAGTGTAGCAGGCATGCAAGGAGTGTAGCAGGCATGCAGGGAGTGTAGCAGGCATGCAAGGAGTGTAGCAGGCATGCAAGGAGTGTAGCAGGCATGCAGGGAGTGTAGAAGGCATGCAGGGAGTGTAGAAGGCAAGCAAGGAGTGTAACAGGCATGCAAGGAGTGTAGCAGGCATGCAGGGAGTGTAGCAGGCATGCAGGGAGTGTAGAAGGCAAGCAAGGAGTGTAACAGGCATGCAAGGAGTGTAGCAGGCATGCAGGGAGTGTAGCAGGCAAGCAGGGAGTGTAGCAGGCATGCAGGGAGTGTTGCAGGCATGCAGGGAATGTAGCAGGCATACAGGGAGTGTAGCAGGCATGCAAGGAGTGTAGCAGGCATGCAGGAAGTGTAACAGGCATGGAAGGAGTGTAGCAAGTATACAGGGAGTGTAGCAGTAGTGCAGGGAGTGAGGATTTCCCTTCCAAACACTAAGCCCTGCCCCTGTCCTCCCTATCTTCCAGATGCCAGCAAGTCTCTTCAATAAAGGTAAGTAAATGTTATTTTAAATGTTTATTTCATTATTTATTTATAAATTTTAAATTGTATGTAGTATTTATGTGTGTTTTCTGTATGTAAAACTATAGTTATTCTTTAAAAAATTATTTTTTTTTGTAAATATTTTTGGATATCAGGAATGGATTAATTGTATTTACATTATTTCTTATGGGAAATAAGGCTTCGGATAACGTTTTTTTCGGCTAAAGCTCTAGCTCCTGGAACGGATTAAGAAAGTTAGCCGAGGGTCCACTGTATATACGTATATATATAGATAAATATATGAGCATGTTAGATAGGATTGAATGAAGACAAATGGTTTTTGGGACCTGACAAGCTGTTGGAGTATGAAAAGCGTAATATTTTGTAAAGGGATTCAGGGAAACTGGTTAGGCAGACTTGAGTCATGGAGGTGGGAAGTACAATGCCTTCAGCATCTCTGAGAGAAAGATTCTGGCAGGAGTTACTCACGCTACTATCCTCTGAGAAAACTTTCCCTCATTTCTCCTGTTGCTACCTTTGCAACAGTGCACAGCTCCTGATGATGCACTGAGAAGTGTGAAAGTACTTGAGTTAAAGATTTCCACCTCACGTGGCTTGTCTTGCATATATACATATCCTTGGTAGTAGGTTGGTACACAGCAACCACCCAGAAAGGTACTACTGTGCTTGTCCAAAGCACAGGAAGGCAGTTGAACAGTCTTGGGCCCCTGACACTTATTGTGTTGTCTCTTACTGTGCTAGTGGCACCCCTGCTTTTCATTGGGGGGATGTTGCATTGCCTGCTGAGTCTTTTGCTTTCATATGGAGTGATTTTTGCATGCAAATTTGGTACTAATCCCTCTAGGATTTTCCAAGTGTACATAATCATATATCTCTCCCGCCTGAATTCCAGGGAGAACAGTTCGAGGAACTTCAACCGTTCCCAGTAATTTAGGTGTTTTATCGCACTTATGTGTGCTGTGAAGGTTCTCTCTACATTTTCTAGGTCCGCAATTTCACCTGCCTTGGAAGGTGCTGTTAGTGTGCAGCCTAGTGTTCCAGCCTAGATAGAACAAGTGACCTGAAGAGTGTCATCATGGGCTTGGCATCCCTAGTTTTGAAGGTTCTCATTATTAACGGTGCCCTGTGGCCTGATCGCTAAAGCTCTCGCTTCACATGGTGAGGGTCTTCGTTCGATTCCCAGATCAGGTAGAAACATTGGGCATGTTTCTTTACACCGGTTGTCTATGTTCACCCATCAGTAAAATGAGTACCTAGGAGTTAGTCGACTGCTGTGGGTTGCATCCTGGGACAAGGACCTAATTTCCCCGAAATGCTCTGCATAACAAGGGACTTTCTATGTAGTAGTAGTATGTCATTGATGTCAGCTAGGCCTGTATACCATGTACATGTACTTGTAGTAAATAAAGATATTATATTATTATTATTATTATGATATTATCCATCCTGTCATTTTTCTGGAAGATGCAATTGATACAATGTTGTGGTCTTTGAAAGTGAGATCCTGACATTATCACTCCCTGGTCTTTTACATTTGTTTTTTGCTCTATTGACCAGCTGGGCTGTGGTTCGTACATCAGTTTGCATGTGGCCAGCAGTAATAGCCTGGTTGATCAGACCCTGATCCACCACGAGGCCTGGTCTCAGACCGAGCCGCAGGGGCATTAACCCCTGAAACCCTCTCCAGGTATACTCCAGGTATTGTGTGGTTGGAATTTGTTTTATACTCAGATATAGTTTTATTTTGCTCACGTTTTCCATATTGGAGTAATTGAAATTTCTTATCATTGAACTTTATGTTGTTTTCTTCGGCCCATTTATAGATTTGGTTGATGTCCGCCTTAAGTCTTGCGGTGTCTTCAGTGGAGGACACTGTCATGCAGATTTGGGTATTATCTGCAAAGGAAGACTCAGTGCTGTGGCTTACATCCCCGTCTGTCAGATATGAGGATGAGGAACAAGATGAGGGCGAGTACTGTGCCCTGTGGAACAGAGCTTTTCACAGTAGCCGCCTCAGACTTTACTCTGTTTACTATTACTCTTTGTGTTCTATTTGTTAGGAAATTATAGATCCATCTACCAACTTTTCTGTTATTCCTTTATCATGCATTTTGTGTGCTATTACACCATGGTCACACTTGTCAAAGGCTTTCTGCAAAATCTGTGTATACTACATCTACATTTTGTTTGTCTTCTAGTGCATCCAGGACCTTGTCATAGTGGTCCTGTAGTTGGGACAGGCAAGATTGACCTGCACTAAACCCATGTTGCCCTGGGTTGGGTAACTAATGGGTATCTAGGTGAGTGGCGATCTTGCTTCTTAGAAACCTTTCAAAGATTTTATGATATGGAATGTTAGCACTATCGGTCTGTAGTTCTTTGCTATTCCTTTACTGCCCCCTTTGTGGATTGGGGCTATGTCTTTTGTTTTTAGCAGGTTTGGGATGACCCGTGTCCATGCTCCCTCTCCATAGAATGCTGGATGTTGTTCTTGACTTAGATTTGGCATAAGAAAAGCAATATTTTGGGTTTCTTTCAATTTCATTTATGGCTTTTAGTTCTTCTCGCGTTTCTTCTCTCCTGTAAGATTTCTTTAGCTTAAGTTCGGAGATTAAGACACTTAAGCAACATATGGGAATCTTTATTGAAGAAACGTTTCGCCAATAAAGATTCCCGTATGTTGCTTAAGTATCTTAACCTCCAACTTGTCGGTTTTCAAAACCATTTGTCACATCTGTCAGACACTTCAATATGGGATCTTTGTACAAACGAATGCTTCAACACTTGTCCAACCTTTGGACGAAGACCTACTTCGACTAGTGGATGGTACCACTATGACCCCGCCTCCTCCTGTTTCGCCTCACCTGACTACAATATATAAACCACTTCTATGGCCCTATGCTGTACTTTCTACAAGATTGATGGACTGAACACATCAACTCCAGGCTGAGGGACTGATTACATCAAACTCCTCCTCTCTACAACTTTCTGCTTTGTATTGGACTGATGAAGCCACTGTGTGGCAAGACGTTTCTTCAATAAAGATTCCCATATGTTGCTTAAGTGTCTTAATCTCCAACTTGTCAGTTTTCAAAACCATTTATCACAGCTTAAGTTCGATGTTTGCTATTTCTCTGACCAGTGCCTCCCTTCGTATTACAGATATACAGTGGTCCCCCACCTAAAGAGCACCCCGGAAATCGTACAATTATGTAAGTATAATATTGTAAGCGCTTGTGGAAGTGTATTTTTGGGGGTCTGAAATGGACTAACCTACGTGACATTATTTCTTAAGGAAGTAAATTCGTTCGGTAATGGCACTTGAGCAGGCTTCTGGAATGAATTTTGCTCATTAGGCGGGGGACCACTATATTGGCCTCTTTTAAAAGCTCTGTTATTCTTTGCCTTCGCCTGTATAGGGAGCGCCTTTCTCTTTCTAGTTTACATCTTGTCTTCCATTTCCTTAAAGGAATATGCCTTGAGCATACCTCGAGTGCCACAGAGTTAATTTTTTTTAGACATAGCTTAGGATATCTTCCCAGCTTATTTCATTTAGGACCTGGTTGACTTGATCCCACCGTATGTAACAAAAAAAGGCACAGTACCATGACTGGAACAATACACAAATAACCCGCACATGACTTAACCTGATTCTTTTTTCCCTTCTCTCTCTTCCCCTTTCCTCTTTCTTCTTTCTCCTCTGTGTTTTCTTTCTTTTGCCTTGTTTCTGTTGCTAGTGCTTATGTTGCTGCTGCTGCTGCTAGTGCTTATGTTGCTGCTGCTGCTGCTAGTGCTTATGTTGCTGCTGCTGTTGCTAGTGCTTATGTTGCTGCTGCTGCTGCTATTGCTAGTGCTTATGTTGCTGCTGCTGATGCTGTTGCTAGTGCTTATGTTGCTGATGCTGTTGCTAGTGCTTATGTTGCTGCTGCTGATGTTTTCCCCCTCTGTGCTCTTGCCCCTACCCTATGTGGGCTGCTAGCTCCCTTGCAGTGCTCCTCTTTCTTAGTATTTGACTGACTCCACTACTACTACTACCACTATTACTCCTCCACCACTCTCTCTTGTTCCCGCCCCTGTCGGCTGGCCTCTATATAAACTCCCTCCCTCTATTCTTTTTTTTAGTGTAACTTTGTAATTGGTCCAAGTCGGATCGAAATGTCGTCGTAAGCTCCTCTCTTCTATGTGTGGGTTATTTGTGTATCCCACCGTATGTTTTTGTTATGGAAATTGAATTTGGTGAAGGCTCCCTCGTGACTGATCACATATTGCCCCTGCACATACATGTCTGAACCTCTATTATGTTGTGATCTGAGTACAGTGGACCCCCGAGTAACGAGCATAATTCATTCCAGAAGCCTGCTCAAGTGCCATTACCGAATGAATTTACTCCCTTAAGGAATAATGTCAAGTAGGTTAGTCTATTTCAGACCCCCAAAAATACACTTACAAAAGCACTTACAATATTATACTTACATAATTGTATGATTTCTGGGGTGCTTGTTACTCGGGGGTCCACTGTACAGTGGACCCCCGAGTTTCGTAAAAACTTCACTCCTGAAGTCTGCTCAAGTGCCATTACCGAACGAATTTACTCCCTTAAGGAAAAATTTCACGTAGGTTAGTCTATTTCAGACCCCCAAAAATACACTTCCACAAGAACTTACAAAATTATACTTACATAATTGCACGATTTCCGGGGTATTCGTTAACCGAGGGTCCACTGTATATTGTTTTTGATATGGTAATATTTCTTATCAGATCATCATTGTTAGTGAAGATGAGGTCCAGTGTACTCTCCAGTCCCTTAGGCTCCATTATTTGCTGTTTAGTTTATGGCCCTTGAACGTTCTCATTGCTAAACATTAGTCATTGGGCATGCAGTAGTGATATAACTGGAGTTTACTCCCCCCATCCCCTCGCCCCTGGATTTCATGGGGGTGACACCAAAGATGCCACCCCGGGTGACACCAACCCTAGCAACACCTCTGCCCACGTGATTATAATAATAATGTGAAAACCTCAAACACTGCATTTGACTCTGTAAGCAGTCCACGGATAAAAGGTATTTTGTTGTCCGTTGCTGGCTTTAAACCCTGTATACGTATTTGCAAAGATGAATGTCGTCTTATTGATGATATGTGGGGGGAGGGGCTTTTTTTTTCTTGGCACTAATATCTGTTGTTTTGGAGTGGAGGCCACTGACTGTGATTCTGCTCCAGAAGTGAATTGAGTTGGTAAACGATTTATGTCATTTCCTGCCAGCTTTTATTTTTTTTCCTTCCTGGCGCTAAAAAACCTCTCTCTCTGGAGTGGTTGTGGCTACCCAGGTTTTTCCATGGTCTGGATGTTCTGTATCTTCTTGTCCCCTTTAGGTGATGTGCCTAACAGTATAAGTTATAGCATTGTCTTTCCTGAACTGAAGAGTGACATTTCAGGGTGGAAAAGCTTAAAGGAAGAAAGGTTACATTTTCCTGTTGTCATATGGGCACGGCATTTTCTGGGGTGGTCAAAGTTGCACATCCCATCCGTTTTTCCAGATATTCCATGCCTGCAGATACCTAAGTCATAGAATTTACATAGGTTTGATTTCTGTTTGCCTTGGTTTTTCATGGCTGCATTCCCTTCTGGTGCATGTTTTTCTGTCTCCTTACTATCTTCAGCACTTGTACTAACAATGGTGCCTTCACCAGTATTTTCTGGTATTTTATCTTCACTATTCCTTGGGGCATCCCCTTGTTTACTATCTCCAGTGGTTTAGGTAGAGGCCTAGATTCTCTCTGTGCTTTTTTATTTTCTGATGTCCTCTCTAATAGAGAAACTAATGGGGCCCTCCAGAGTGCCATCATCTAGATGGCCAGGCAAAAGAGGAGAGAGGTGAGAGGGTCATCCTACTGAACACCTTCACACGAGCTCATTTCGTTTTCACCAGAGACAGGCTTGATCCAGTGTTGTACTGGCCCATGCGAGGCATGTCCAAGTCACCTCCCGGCTTAAACCAATGACCCACCTAGTCAGGTCAGGTCAGGTCACATCCCCTTAAGGAAGGGTCACAGCATCATACCTATCAGCACAAGCTAGTCAGGTCCAGTTCACACCCACTTATGTATTTATCCAACCTATTTTTAAAACTACACAACGTCTTAGCTTCTATGACGGTACTTGGTAGTTTGTTCCACTCATCCACAACTCTATTACCAAACCAGTGCTTTCCTATATCCTTCCTGATAAAGGGAAGGAAAATGCTGTTAAAACCCTCTTAGTACAGCATCTCTTTAGAATGAATTGAAGGCATTATCAAAGTCCAATTAATTTAAATTAATTAAATACATCAATAATAATAATACTATAATTAATTCAACAGTGACAGTCTGCAGGGAAGACAGGCGACCCTGCATCCATAAGAATCTTGACTGATACGTTGTCTACTACTACTACTGTTGCTAGTGTTACTGCTGGTGCTGCTCCTGTTGTTACCGCTGCTGCCACTCATACTACTGCTGCTGCAAGATAATGATGTTCCAGTGATAGATGAATGTCTCACCGAGATATAATATTGAGGTTTACCATACGACAGAGCTTGAAGTCAGTGAATGTCACTGTGTGTATATTGCTATGAAATATTTGCATTCCTATTCAGGATTAACATCATTGAAATCTTGATGTCACGTAAAAGATTGACATAACTGAAAATTTATCATTGCTATTAATGCCTCACATCAGTGAAAGATTATCGCCATATACATAAACAAGTGTGAGGCATATAAGATAACATAAGTGTGAGTCATGTAAGATAACACAAGTGTGAGGCATGTAAGATAACACAATGGGCAGAGAGCCTTCCCTGCTAATATCAACTAGTTAAAATTATCTGACTCAAGACCAACAGTTGATATCAAAATAGAGAATGAAACAATTTACATTTTCCTAAGAATTCTGACTTTGTAACTGCAGTCAGCATATTCTGAGGAAGGTAGACTGTGGAGAACTGATGGAGATAACAGTGGAAACCTGGTGAGGTCCATGTTGGTGAGCTTTGGTGGGAGTTGAAGAACACCTAAGAATTGAGGGTTGAGTTGGAGACGTGTTTGTAGTAGTGTTGGTGAGTGTGGTGAGGGAGTGAGGCATCACCAGCACTCACCATGTGGGGCACCAAGGCAACAGCTGACCGCCTCCACCTGGGCACCAAGGATGAACTGGTAAGGTCCCCACAAAATGTTCATAGTTTTATCTTCCTAAAAATTTGCTACTATATCTTTTTCTTTTACATTGACATCAAATCTAATTAAATTTAAATATTTAAGTTATTTGGACACAAACAGATGTACTTCTTGGCATGGGTACTCACCTATATGTCATTGCTGGGGTTGAGTTATAGCTCCTGGCCTCAACCTCTGAATACAGAGGTTCACTGCATTTTTAAAATTGTCAGCCAGTTTCTTCCCACATCTACTAGGATTATGTATGCTACGTTTTTCTCACCGGTGTATGGAGCCTACAACATACCTGGAAGAGTGACACTGTATGATAATGTATAAACACAAAGTTATTTGGACATTGTTCATTATCAGTCAGCCAGTCATGATTCAAACATCTGTTATGCCATCTTATCAACTTTTATTTGACTACCAAACTGTACATTGATCTGAGTGATAGTTGCCCAGAGTAATTTTTAACAGAAACCTTGATGCTGGTGAAAGGCTCTTGATCCAATGAACTAAATTATTATTATTATTATTATTATTATTATTATTATTTTTGTTGTTGCTGTTATATTTAGAGGGAAGTGTTAAACCTGCAGTGATCATACAGTAGCTAGGTTCAGTTCAAAGAAAGAGAGAAAAAATACAATTCCTTGGATCAAGAGCCCCTCACCAGCTCCAAGGAACCTCCCTTGAAATATCCAAGTAACTTAAGCAACCCATTCCTACCTAAGGTCAAACATGAGTGTCTTTCAGTCCCAAGACTCTCATCACCCTTGAGGATTTAGCACTTCCTTATTAACATAACACATAAAAATAATCTTTATGTCATGTTTAAAGCAGTATGTGGTGTAAATATTATATAGAGAAATAGAAGGTTTAAAATTAGATGAATTTACCAGAAGCTACTTCAGGTAATTTGGATATTTAGAGAGGATAGAGCAGAGTAGGAGAACTAAGAGGATATATATAACTGAGGTGGAAGGAAAGTGGGGTAGGGGTCGGACTAGAAAAGGTTGGAGGGATGGAGTAAAGGAGGTTTTGTGTGCGAGGGGCTTGGACTTCCAGCAAGCAAGCGTGAGCATGTTAGGAGCGAGTGGAGACAACTAGTATTTATGACTTGACGAGCTGTCGGAGTATGAGCAAGGTAAATTTATGAAGGGATTCAGGGAAACCGGTTAGCCAGACTTGAGTCCTGGAGGTGGTAAGTACAGTACCTGCACTCTAAAGAAGAGGTGGGGATGTTGCAGTGCGGAGGGTCATTGGAACAGACGCCAGCACGCTTCTAGCAAGAGAGTAATTGAATTAATAACGGTGGACGTGTTTTCTCCCCTTTTTGGGTCACCCTATCTTGGTGGGAGACAGCCGTTGTCACCAATAATGATGATATAATAATAATAATATAAAACTCATTGTAATTGTAACCAGATCATAAACTTGTAAATAGTTCATTACCAGTATTTCTCTCCAGGTATACTCCAGGTATACTATAATTTGCTAAACTATGAAAACTTTGGGGCCCAGTTCCTGGACCCATTATGTACCCCTGTAATCTTCTGATCACCACCCACAGGATGGGTATGGCCTGCGTAATAAAGCCATTAACCTAACTAACTAAAACTAACCCGCATGTCCTCAGGAAGTAACAGGATACAGACGAGACCCGGTGAAGCTGGCACTGACGGTTGTAGCGACAGTGGCTACTGGCGGCCTCCTGCTCATCCTTATCACCTGGCGACCCTCCATCAAGCTCACTCTCACCCATCGTCGCTGCTCTCTCTTAGAAGCTGACAAGCTGCTCCTCAAGGTCTGTCACTGCTAGTAACACTTATACAGTACTACATAATATTATTATGATCATGGAGACGATCTCAACATATAGCGTCTGTGGAATGGTAGGTAATCAGGTTTGATCCGAGGAAAAGAAAGGTCGTTCCATTACTGTATATTAAGCCATGTAGCATTAAAGAGTTTATAAAAGATATTTGAGAGAGAGAGAGAGAGAGGACAGCAAGCAGTAACTTTACTATGACTGTACCCTTCTCCAGAACATCATCTGAGATCATTTATTCCTAGGATGACTTGAGTCTGAAACATGTTCGTACAGCATCAACGAAATACAGTCAGTTGATCAAATGAAATTGCTGGCCCACAGATGGTTCCATCTTCATCCTGTTCCCTACTTGTATGTTTCATAACAATAATAATAAGCTTTTAAATGAGCTGATGTAGGTAACAGTCTTAGCTTGTAAATAAAGTTAGGAATCCTTAACCTAACCTTGTAAAAACCTTGTGTATACAGTGAGATGAGAGAGCACCTGAACCATAAAGAGAAGAACCTAATTCCTTGTAACCCTTGTGACCTTCGTCCCATAGCTCGATTGCTAGCGCACTCAGCTCACACATTGAAGTTCATGGTTCGATGCCCAGTATGTGTGGAAAAATTAGGACGTGTTTCCTTAAGACACCAGCTGTCCCGGCTCACCTATCAGTAAAATAGGTACCTGGTACCTGGGTGTTAGCCGACTGTGTGGGTTGCATCTTGGGAGCAAAATTGACCTAATTTGCCTGAAAAGGTCTACATAACAAGTGGCTTTCTGTATAGTAGTACAGTGGACCCCCGAGTAATGAAAAAACTTCATTCCAGAAGCCTGCTCAAGTGCCATTACCGAACGAATTTACTCCCTTAAGGAATAATGTCACATAGGTTATTCTGTTTCAAACCCCCAAAAATACACTTCCACAAGGACTTACAATATTATACTTACATATTTGTACGATTTCCGGGGTGTTCGTTACTCGGGGGTCCATTGTATGTCATTAATGTCAGCTAGGCCTGTATATCTTGTACATGAACTTGTAGAAATAAAGGTATGGAGTTACTAAAAGTATTTGTCAGAGGGCTGAAGAGGGGTTGTTGAGGTGGTTTGGTCATTTAGAGAGAATGGATCAAAGTAGAATGACTTGGAGAGCGTATAAATCTGTAGGGAAAGGAAGGCGGGGTAGGGGTCGTCCTAGAAAAGGTTGGAGGGAGGAGGTAAAGGAGGTTTTGTGGGCGAGGGGCTTGGACTTCCAGCAAGCATGTATGAGCGTGTTAGATAGAAGTGAAAAGAGTCGAATGGTTTTTGGGACCTGACGAGCTGTTGGAGTGTGAGCAGGGTAACATTTTGTGATGGGATTCATGGAAACCAGTTAATTGATTTAGTTGGTCTTGAGTCCTGGAAATGGGAAGTACAATGCCTGCACTTTAACCCTTAAACTGTCCACACGTAGATATACGTTCATGCGCGTAGCTGACCGAACGTACATCTACGTTTTATTTTACATTCGTTCAAGTTTAGCGCGATAGGCTTGAGTCGCCTAGACATGAGAGAATGGGTCTGCGCACTCAGTGTGCGCAGTATGAAAAAAATCGGGGACGCCAGGGTACCGCATGGTAGCCCCAGTTAGTTTCAGCTCCATCTTGGGTCAACATCATGGCAAACCCCCGTGATTCACTCATGCCTCATCGTATTAACACTCTACTATTCTCAGAAAGTGAAACAGAACACGAGGTTAGTGGATTTGACAGTGATATAGCTACTAATAATCAAGGAATTAGTGAAACTATTGATGACAACCCAGATGACCCTCAGCCCATCACCTCTGGGGTGGCCAGTGTGGCCATACCAGACCCTCAGCCCAGCACTTCTGGGGTGGCCAGTGTGGCCACAGACCCTCAACCCATCACCTCTGGGGTTGCTAGTGTTACTACCCAAAGGCAACTTCGCAAGAGGAAATTATCATTTTCCATGTGTTATGATAATGACGATAGTGAAGGTGATATAAGTGACGATGATGAAATCAATTTTATGCCCATAGACGATTCGTCGAGTGACAGTGATTATCAATATTCCCCAGTGAAACGTACTTTTGGGCGTCATAACCTACGTTCAAACAGTGTGCCATATGCAGTCAGAGGCAAGGGTCGTGGCAGGTCACAATCCAAAACCCCTGCCACTGATAGTGAAAGTGATAATGAAGGAGAGTACGCTGGGATGGAGGAAGAAGTGGTGGGTGGCACGGTGCTTGGACCTCGTGGCGCAGTGTGTGGACAGACAAAGGACCACGAGGCACCCTCTCAATCATGTGCTGGCCCCACTCCCGTCCCTCCTCCTGCTCCCCCATGTCCCATACCACAGGTCCATCCTGCACCATCTGATCGTGAATGGAAGTGGACTGAACATACACCATTCATGCCACATCCTTTCAATTTTGATGGCAGTGGAAGTGGCATCATGCCACACTGTCCCATCACAAATGAGTCTACAGAGTTAGACTATTTTCAACTATATTTTGATGAGCCAATAATGAACCTGATTGTTACCCAGACCAACCTGTACTACCAGTATACAATGAACCATGCAGATTTTTCAGAATCATCATGGCTGCGCAGGTGGAAAGATACAACTGTGGTTGAAATGTATTTATTTCTTGGCACTATCATGCTTATGCGACACACATATAAGAACAATATAGCAAACTACTGGTCCACAGACCACTTCATTAGCACTCCAGTCTTCTGTGACCTCCTTCCCTACAACAGATTCCTTCTGTTGCTAAGAATGTTGCACTTCTCAGATAGGAATACACCAAACCAAAATGACCTCTACAAAATCCGGGAATTGTTTATGTATCTCAAGCAAAAATTCAGTGCCTACTTTTATCCATTCAAGAACATTGTTGTTGACGAGTCCTTGATTCTGTTCAAGGTGTTATGGGGTATTATGGACTTGTTATGGGGGCTATGGAACCCAGCATGTATTGTAGTAATTAAGTAACATGAATACCTAATTATATTGAATTAGTCAGAATTTGCTAATGAGGTCTTAGGTCAGGCCACCCTAAAGACTTCAAAGAGCTGAATTACCTGATTTCTCAATATAATAGGTTATAAAAAATATAAATGCACATTTTTATAAGTACTAGTTATAAGTTGCATGTCTCATTGTAATAACATAAGATATATTGAGAGTACATGTGGAGATGTGCAAAGTGATGTGTTTTTGTTTGAGGGGGAGGAGCTTAGAGAGACTCCTGCTTCCCACAATCCCTTGTCCTGGAGAGAACATGGCTGCAGTGAGCTGGTATTATTAATTCTGATCTTAACTTGGCTTCAGGGCTGAATGAGTGCCCAAAAGGTAATGGGGAGGGTTGTAGATCGATGTTACCATGATATTCTGTGACCTTCAGTGTATCAAGACACTGGAGGGTTAAAGAATGTTAAGAAAAAGAGAGTTAGGTGGCAGCTGAGCCATGTGCTTTTGGTGAGGCTAGTTATATGTTTAGAAGTAGAGACCTGTACATTATATGTATATAAATACCTTTTAATATAGCTCTATTTTTATAATGTTGGTTTAAATAACCTTTTGAGAGGAATGTGAGAGGACCAATAAGTTTTCAGATGCAGCAGCTAAGCATGAGTATCATTTTAGCCTATAAATATCCTCCTTTTACCCTAAGACCTTTTAAGTAAATACCCTATGCTAGTACATGTAGAACCTTGATGAAAATAGGGGAAAATAACATAACACTTGGCACTATCATACTTATGCCACACACATATAAGAACAATATAGCAAACTACTGGTCCACAGACCACTTCATTAGCACTCCAGTCTTCCGTGACCTCCTTCCCTGCAACAGATTCCTTCTGTTGCTAAAAATGTTGCACTTCTCAGATAGGAATACACCAAACCGAAATGACCTCCTCTACAAAATCCGGGAATTGTTTATGTATCTCAAGCAAAAATTCAGTGCCTACTTTTATCCATTCAAGAACATTGTTGTTGACGAGTCCTTGATTCTGTTCAAGGGACGATTGTCATTCAAACAATATATACCAAGCAAACGTAATCGCTTTGGTATAAAACTGTTTGTTATGTGTGACTGTGAGACTGGTCTTGTGTTGGATGTCATTATCTACACAGGTAAAAATACACTTGATGATACCAGGCGCATGTTGGGTATTTCTGGTGATGTTGTTCACAAAATGATGCAGCTATACCTTGGCAAGGGCCATACATTGTTCACAGACAACTGGTACACAAGCCCCATGCTCGCTGATTTCCTACTTGTGAACAATACTGATATATGTGGAACAGTGAGAAGAAATAGAAAACACATGCCAAAGTTCACTGGAGGAAGTGTATTGCAAGCGTTTCATGCCAATGACATCATGGCACTGACATGGCATGACAAACAAGACGTGACATTGTTGTCAACCATCCACAGAAACGAGATGGTACAAACAGACAGACTAAGCAAGCTCAACGATCAACCTGTTGAAAAGCCAGCTGTTGTCATCGACTATACAAACAATATGCGACTAGTCGACAAGTGTGACATGATGATAGGCTTTGTTGACTGTGTGCGTAGGAGTCGCAAGCGGTATATAAAAGTGTTTTTCCACCTTGTGGACATTGCAATGCTCAATGCCTTCAACATGTATGAAATAAAGACTGGGAAGCAACAACGATATGCAGAATTCACCCTAAATGTCATCAAGCAGATAGGGAGAAAGTATGGTACCACACCTATACCTGCCACTCCACAGCGACCTGTCGCCCCACAACAGCGACCTATCACCCCACAACAGCAACCTGTCACCCCACAACAGTGACCTGTCACCCCACAACCATAAGGGGAAGTGCCCAACCGAATAATCCCTAACTGTCACTGCCTGATACCATTACCATCTACTCCAAAGAAGAAGTACTCTCAGAAAAAGTGTGTTGTGTGTGCTTACAGTAAACAGCGACCCCAAGTGCGAAAAGACACATGATTCATGTGTCAGCAATGAATTGGCACTCTGTATGAATCCATGCTTCTTAGAGTATCATACAGTGGTGGACTTCTAGAAACATAAATGGGACCTGTAAATACCTTGTATATATATGTAAACAAGTCTAAACAAGAATTGGCAATGAAATGAATAGATCTGCATCAAAACATTATTATCATAGCATGAAAACAACAGAAAATTGAAAAAATTTGAAAAAAAACAATAAATGTTTATTGTTTCTGCAAGCGGCAGTGCTCCATGTTGCTGACACCACATTATTTAGCACCAACTTCGCGGGCTTATATCTCGGTAAGTACTGGCCCTAAAATGTTTTTTTTTTTAGCCTATCCTATTTCTAAAAATGCCCTCTTCATTTAAAAAAAAAAAAAAAAAAAAAATCCAAAAATTTGGTCAGCTACGCGAGTGAACGTATATCTACGTGTGGACAGTTTAATGGTTAAAGAAGGGGTCTGGGATAGTGACAGCTGGGAGGGACTATTCTCAGCTGTCGCATCTGAGCGCCTCTGCAAAGACAGTGATTATGTATGAGTGTGGTGAAAGTGTTGAATGATGATGAAAGTATTTTCTTTTTGGGGATTTTCTTTCTTTTTGGGTCACCCTGCCTCGGTGGGAGACAGCCGACTTGTTGAAAAAAAAAAATTATTATTATTATTATTCCGTATAGGACACGTACCATCAGCTGTGGGAAGAGGAGGTGGTGAGGGAGGAAGCAAGATGTGATACAGAAGCTGGTGTTGATACCCCAGGTAGCATCTACTTTACCAACAAGAAGATCAAGTATATTTGGGATGATGCCACCTATACCTTCACCAGGCTGCGGTAAGTTCCAAGCAAAAGCACACATCAAAAAATCTTACAATATACGTATATTATTTTATACTGCAACAGAATGTATTTGATTCTGGAATACAGTGGACCCCCGGTGTTCGTCCTGCTCAAAACACTCCCTTTTATGTAAGTGTATTTTTTTAAATGCTTTTATAAGTGTAGTTTTGGGGGTCTAAAAGGACTAGTCTACTTTACATTATTTCTTAAGGGAATAAATTCGATTGGTAATGGCACTTGAACAGCATTCTGTTACGAAAAATGGACGAACACCGGGGGTCCACTGTACAAGTAAAGACTTTGTAATGTCTAAGTCTTTTATGGTTATCAATTTGACATAACTTTAGTGAGGATGTCACAATCTATTAGAGGGAAAATATGAAGTGAAAAAATCTGAATATGATTTTAAGTGTACTATATGTGATGTGAAAGAGGACTGTATATAAAGAAACCTTGTCACTTAGTTTAATACTATCTTTATTATGTGGGCGGTAGTCAAAGGCTGACAGAGGTACATAATGGGTCCAGGGACTGGGCCCCAAAGTTTTGACAGCTAAACAATTTACAGTGGTAATGAACTGCTTACATGTTTATACCTGATTACAATTGTAATGAATTATTGTCAGTAATGGGACTTTCACAGACCCTTCGACAATGGGGCAACATTCAACACCTTCCAGCAAGCAAGTGGAGGCCTGGGTCAGGCCGCAGCTCAGCATCGACAGTCGCTCTTCGGTGAGAACTTCATGAGGATAGAAATTCTCTCCATATGGCAGTTACTCGTCCAGCAGGCCAGTTACTTTTCCTTTTTTTTTATAATTTTTTTTGATAAAAGGTTCTTAACAAAATTAAGTATACATAACTTTTACGAAGTTACCCTGTTCTATAAAACAGTTACATTGAAAGAACGAATATTCCAACAAGGAAACATTGCTGGCTTTTGTTCCAACAGTTTAGCTGTCATATAGAGTAGGGTAGCAGCAGATAGCTAATGTATTTAATTTTGTTATACGTTATAAGAAAGTTTTGCTCCTTTCCTCAAAAATTATTTGCTTTTTGGCAAAGTTTCAAACCAGCTTCCAGTCATAATAGTTATGTTTAAATCAATGGTTCCACAATCACAAGACTGCAGTACACACCTATATAACTCACACAGTATTACCTGTATCTTGTTTCCATCTATGTATCACAGTTTGAGTGACACAGATATATCAGCAGCATAAATTACAGGGATTTAAAAATAGCAGTCAAGGGAATGGTAAATGCTTTACAGTTTACACAGTTCTCTGTGCACATGCTAATTGCCAGTGGCTGTAGATATGGAACTGTGCCTAATTTTCTGCATTCTCTATATATACAGCAAAGATAAACTGAGCTGAATGAAGCTATCTCTAAGCACTGTCAACAAGTGCTCACAGACATTGTACAGTGTCGTATTACCATGTCGTTGTAAGTACTGCATTAACAATTTCCCTACATTTTGGAGGGGTGGGGGCATGAGAGGATTTTAGACCGCGTTACAGTCCATCCTGATCCATAATAAAGTCACCATTGGTTTTAACTATGATCATAATTTTTAACCCTTAAACTGTCCACACGTAGATATACGTTTACGTGCATAGCTGACCGAATATTTTGAGAAAAAAATAAATTGTTCTTTTTCTTTAAAATGAAGAGTGCATTTTGTTTGTCATTCCCACATATTGTAATACTGCACACACTGAGTGAACAGACCCATTCTCTAATCTCTAGGCAAGTCAGGCTTATCGTGGCAAGGTTAAAAGCATTTGAAAAAAACGTAGATCTACGTTCAGAGCAGTACGCACGTGAACGTATATCTATGTGTGGACAGTTTAAGGGTTAAAGGGGTGGACCCAAAAGCTCGAACGGCAGGTCATCATCTGACTAAGACCCACGTCAGGAGACACTTGTCATGTTTCCTGATGAACCTTACCTAACCTGCTAGCAATGTCATGACTTGTTAATGGTACATAATGAAGCCACCACTGCAAGCTATGTCATGACTTATGCCTTTGATGAATTTCGAGAGTC
The DNA here is from genome assembly GCA_009830355.1 of Cherax destructor. NCBI lineage: Eukaryota > Metazoa > Arthropoda > Malacostraca > Decapoda > Parastacidae > Cherax > Cherax destructor. The sequence continues at coordinate 26,040 of WNWK01012658.1, read as the reverse complement.
TTACTACTCTCAGAGCCCGCCCATGGGCCAGGCTCATTTGGTGCTAGCCTGGTCAACGAGGCTATTGCTGTTGAAGGCCCGCTGCCCCACATATCCATCACAGCCTGGTTGATTTGGCACCTGGTGAAGATACTTGTCCAGTTTTCTCTTGAAGACTTCCACACTTGTTCCAGCAGTGTTTCTGATATTTTCTAGTAAGATGTTGAAAAGTCTGGGGCCACAAATGTTGATACGGTGTTTCCTTATTGTGTTCACCTCACCCCTGCTTTTTACTGGGTTTATTTTGCACTTCCTTTCATATCTCTCGATCCAGTTTGTTGTTATGACAGTGTGCAGATTTGGGACCAGGCCCTCGAGTACTTTCCAGTATATATTATCATGTACAGTGGACCCCCAAGGTTCGGTCATAATCCGTTCCAGGAGCTAGACCTTAACTCGAACTGTTTGAAAGTCGAATCCTTATTTCCCATAAAAAATAATGTAAATACAATTAATCCATTCCAGACACCCAAAAATATTCACAAAAATTAATTTTGTAAAGATTAACTATACTTTTACATACACAAAACAATTATAAATATATATAAAGTATAATAAATTTATAATTAAACATTTAAAATAACATTTACTTACCTTTATTGAAGTGTCTTGCTGGCATCTGGAAGATAGGGAGGAGGACAGGGTGAGGGCTTAGTGTTTGGAAGGGGAATCCCCCTCCATAAGGACTTCAGGTAACAAGTCCCTCTCTGGGGTTACTTCCTTTCTTTGTCTTTTAATCCCACTAGGACCAGCTTGAGAGTCACTAGACAGCTGTCTAGAAAAATAACTGTCTAGAAAAACTAACATTTTTCTTAAGTGGGACAAGGTTTTGTCATTGAACAAGTTGCAGATGTGGCTTGTTTCAGCTTACTCAGGGTAGTGTTTTTCAACGAATGTCTGCACCTTAGTCCACATAGAACAAATTTCCTTAATCTCAGAAGAAGTTACTACCTCACCTGTCCATCTTCCTCCTCCTGTGAATCAATTTCCTCCACTGTGGTCTCATGCTGTTCCAGGTGAAGGTCTTTCAGCTCTTGAATGGTTAGGTCTACCCTGTGGTCCTCCACCAACTCTTCCACATCCTCACCACTCACCTCCAACCTCAGGAACTTGCCCAGTTCCACAACAGGCACAGGGTCGTCAGGGTCAGGGTCAGCCTCAAATCCTTCAAAATCCCTCTTTTCAACACAGTCCGGCCACAGTGGTCTCCAAGCAGAGTTCAAAGTCCTGGAAGTCACTCCCTCCCAAGCCTTACCTATAAGACCTATGCAATGGAGGATACTGAAGTGATCTTTCCAGAACTCTCTTAGGGTCAAATTAGTGTCCGAGGTCACTTCAAAGCACTTTTGAAACACTGCTTTTGTGTACAGTTTCTTGAAGTTAGAAATGACCTGCTGGTCCATGGGCTGGAGGAGAGGAGTGGTGTTAGGAGGCAAGAACTTCACTTTTATAAAACTGAAGTTCTCAGACAAATAGTCTTCCAAGTTATGAGGATGAGCAGGAACATTGTCCAGTACCAGGAGGCACTTGAGTCCCAGTTTCTGTTCCAGGAGGTATTTCTTCACACTGGGGCCAAACACTCCAGTGAGCCATTCCAGGAAAATTGCCTTCGTGACCCATGCCTTGGTGTTAGCCTTCCAAAACACACACAAATTATTCTTGTTCACATTGTGTTTCTTTAACACTCTGGGATTTTCAGAGTGATACACCAGTAAAGGCTTCACTTTAAAATCACCACTAGCACTACTACACAACATGAGAGTTAGCCTGTCTTTCATAGGTTTTGTCCTGGCAGTGCCTTTTCCTCTTGAGTAATGTAGGTCCTCTTTGGCATTTTCTTCCAAAAGAGGCCTGTTTCATCACAATTAAACACTTGTTGGTGGTTGCCTCACCATGCCTTACAACACTGTGTATGCCACTACGTTTCCTAAATCTGTCAAACCAGCCTTTGCTGGCTTTAAAATCACTCGCATCAGCACTGGTTCCAGGCATTGTCTTCACAATGCCTGGAAATTGCCGTGGAAACACTATCACCCGCGGTGTGCGCCAACAACTTCTCAACCTCATCCACTGTTTTCGATCTATTTTTGGCAAACATGTCAATACCTTTTGCAACATTAGTTTCCTTGATTTTTTTTCTCTTTGCCAGGATAGAGGTGATAGTAGATTGGTTTTTGTTGTACATCCTGGCAAGCTCACTCACATGTAGGCCACTCTCATATTTTTCTACTATATCCTTCTTCAGTTCGATGGTGTTCCTCACTTTCTTTACCACAGGGGTGCCACTATGAAGCTTCTTTGGACCCATGGTGACTTATTTCACAGTGACAATCACTAAACCAGCAATAAACACAATAAATTTATTGTGAAATGTTTGAAAGAGCGTGCTGGGTAATGTTCTCTCAATGGTAAACAACGCTAGACTGGCTCATGATGCCTGCGTGGCGAGGTGCGCAAGCGCGGGCTGGCGGACAGGTCTGGTACCCGAATCGATAGACGGGGGAATGACCGGTTGGCGGGGGAAAATTGGACCGAAAAAAGCCATCGAAACTCGAATTGACTAATACTCAGACCGACAGAAAGTCGGGGGTCCACTGTATCTCTCTTCCCTCTGCTCCAGTGAGTACATGTTCAAGACTTTAAGGTGTTCCCAATAATTTAAATACTTTACTGGCTCTATGTGGGCCGTAAACGATCTCGGTATTTGTTCAAGCTTTGATATTTCTCCTGCCTTGAATGAGGCCGTCAACACTGAGCAATATTCCAAATCAGAGAGCACTAGCAATTTGAAAAGTGTCACCATTGACATTATTTCCCTTGTTTTGAAAGTTCTCAATACCCACCCCCTCATCCTCTTGGCTGTCGTGATCTTTGTCTTATGTTTTTTGAAAGAAAGGTCAGCTGACATAATTATTCCCAAGTCTTTCACGTGTTCCTTTCGTTCTATTTGGTGATCCTCTTGAGTTTTGTATTCAGTGTTCCTTTTGAGTTCATTCTTTCCATATCTAAGCAGCTGGAACTTATCACCATTGAACGTCATGTTGTTTTCCACTGCCCACTGGAAAGCACTGTAATTTTTCAGACTTGTTAATAGTCCAGCACAGACCTGACCATAATCTAAAGTTACCTCTTTAAATTATGATTTGTGAATTGTTCTAGCCATGGCCATTAGCCACGGTCACACTCATTAGCTACGGCTACAGTCTACGGTCACTGTCTAGCCACAGCCTACGACAATGGTCATGGTCTCTACCCACGGCCACAGGCTGCTGCCTGAGGCCGAGGGTAGACGAGCCTCTAAACTGGTCACAGATAAAAACACTCCTAGATATCTAGACACCATCAAGAAGAATCATAAGTAGCCTACTGGTTCCTTCAGTATCCCTGTGTTATACTGACAACATTCTCCACAGGCATATAACCCGTTCTACATCTTCCAAGCATATACAGTGGTATTGTGGATGGCACAAAACTACTTTCTCTTCGCTGGCTGCATTGCTGGCCTCTCCATCATCTCCACCACACTTATCGTCTGGGAGACCAGAAGGGTAGGTGGAGACAGTCTCAAGCCTCCATCCAACATATTCAGGTTACTCAAGACAATGGCTCTCAGAACTGGATTCTGCAAGTTCTCAAATGGGAGTTCCAGAGACTCGAGTTTCACAAGCTAGACTTCGCACAGCTGAGTTTCTAACGGCTAGGCTTCTACAAACTGGGGTACCCTAAGCTCAGACTCAACAAGCTTTCCTTCCACACACTAGGGTTTCACAAGTCACACTTGAAGCCTTGCTAATTAAGTGACAAGGAATATTTGACGTATTTAACAGAATGTAAAAAGCCCCTGGTTATGCCGAGCATGTCAGGCTATCGGCCCCCATCACGCAATATACTAATAACATTAAACCTCTTAAATCTTTATCATTGTTCTGTCTGTGGCGAAATAATTCTCTATTAGATAACATCTTTTCGAACCAAGGGTACACAAGAGTCTTACTTATGTGGTCCTGCAGACGACCTCTGGTTATGAGAGCCATTGCCCGGGATGAGAAACCTTTGATGTATCACATTGTCACCTGTATTTGGATCGTTTCGTAGTTTTCCATCTGTGGTCTACATTATCCCTTCATTGTACATAAGCAACCTGTAGTGTGATCTACATTAGCCTCATTGTACGTAAGCAACATGTAGTGTGATCTACATTAGCCCCACATTGTACCTAACGTGTAGTGTAGTCTACGTTAGCTTCATTGTACATAAGTAATCATATTGTTTGGTACACAGCATCATTTTACAAAGGTAACAGCACAATGTAGTGCGCATGAGCATCATTGTACATAAGTAGCAACATAGTGTGGTGTAAATCAGTATCACTGTACATAAAAAAAAATACCCATGTAAATATTTCACAAGCCATTGTCAAAATCACTTGTTTTGGTAGTCTTGCCTCTTTAAAAAGTGTGTTGTAGGTTTGTAATTGAGTACAAGAATGCATATTGTAATTTTGACGAGTTTGATAAGTGTGGTAGTGGCAGGTATGTACTGTAAGTCCTGTACGCTGCCGGAGCAATATCAGTATTATACTGTGAGACCTGTATATGTACATTGTTGTGGTAGTGACAGTGATGGGCATCTACAATATATATATATATATATATATACAGTGGACCCTCGGTTTTCATTGAAAATTCTTTCCAGAATGTTGTTTGAGTGCCGTTACCGAACGAATTTGTTCCCATAAGGACAAATGTAAATTAGATTAGTCATTTCAGAACCCCTAAAATACACCCAAAAAGGGTGAGTTTTGGAGTGTTCGAATAGCGAGGGTCCACTGTACATGAATGTGTAGTGTGACCAGGTTCAGATCCTGGCAAGGTCGCCATTGTCAGGGGAACGCCTTCCACCTGAACAAAAAAATAATGGAAAAATTAAATAAAAAAAATAAAGACTCTTGGGTAAGGAATACAAGTAGCTTTGTTTTGGAGTTTTACTTAAAAGAGATAAAAAAAAGAAGTAGGACGTTGTGGTTCTGGCAGGATGTAGAGTAGGAGAACATAAGGCCCAGGATGAGTCTCGGGTGTAGACGAGATGGTGGAAGGTTATCCTGGGCAGATGTTAGGTATTCTCCTATGCCCCTTGGTCGCGGTACGTAAGACGAAGAAACGGAAGAGTAGACAAAAGTAGCTAAGTCAGAGAGACGTAAATCTTGCTCCTTCAAATCTCAGCATCTGTTCGGGCTGACCAGGCCAATAGCAGAGCTGATAAAGAGAAAAAATAATGGTTACCACAAGTAAGCAAACATAACACTTAAGAAAGAAAAAGGATAGCATGTTCACTTTAAGATGGAAGAAATTACTGGTAACCATAAAAACAACCACAAAAAAATACACCTGTTAGATCACCTTACCTGATCAGGAGAAGTGTGGAGGTGTAGTGATTCTCCCAGTTTCGCTGCTCACCAGGTAAGGTTACTACCACCAGAAAAGGGGGGGGGTTCTGCCTCGGCCCGCTAGAGGGAAGCACGGGCTGAACCCGTGAATGATCGCCGGCTGACTGAACAACCTTAACCCCCAATTATACTCCACTTTTCCCTCACAAGAAGTAACAAGACATACCTGAAATCTTGCATGTTTATGAGACAGAAAAAAGACACCAGCAATCCTACCATCATGTAAAACAATTACAGGCTTTCGTTTTACACTCACTTGGCAGAACGGTAGTACCTCCCTGGGTGGTTGCTGTCTACCAACTTACTACCTAGGATATTAATATATACAGTGGACTCCTGGAAATCGTACTGCTCCCAACTCGAACAATTATGTAAGTGTATTTTTGTAAGTGTATTTTGGGGGTCTGAAACGGACTAATCTAATTTACATTTGTCCTTATGGGAACAAATTCGTTTGGTAACGGCACTAGAACAGCATTCTGGAATGCATTATGTCCGATTTCCAGGGGTCCACTGTATATATGTCGTGATGAATAGATAAAACTTGCTATTTTGGCTTAAATAGCAATGCTCTTCTTGCCAAATAAGGCAAGCGAAAATTTGTGTATGCAATAATTTCGCCAAAATCATTCTGAACCTAACAAGAAAAATATATTTTATTGTGTTTATTATTAAATTATTGTAAACGTATATAAAATATATTTAGTTGGATTAGGCTAAATTAAATTGCGCTTGTTATAATAAGGTTAGGTAAGTTTTCTAAGGTTCTTTTGGTACAAAATTATTAATTTTTATATTAACATTAATGAAAAAATATACGTATCTTTAAACGTATAAGAGAAATTTTAGAAAGGACTTAATTTTAATTTTTAAACTCCAGATTCAACCCCTTTTAACATCCACAATTTACCTTCCAATATGTTCAGACTTTATCTTACGTTTCCAACTAAATCTGAGTGATTTTTGGATCATTATATCTTCCAATCTCTAAAGTTCTAGTAATGGGATACATTAACATTGGGACATATCTCTAAGTTGAAAACTCTGATTAGTCATATGGATTTAGGAAGTATTTCTTCAGCCTTAGAGTTGTCAGGAAATGTAATACGTAATTTAGAGAGTGATGTAGTGGAGGCAGGATCCATACATAGCTTTAAGAAGAGGTACGATAAGGATCTTGGAGCAGGGAGAGAGTTGACCTAGTAGCAACTAGAAGAGGCAGTGCCAGGAGCTGTGACTTCACCTCTGCAACCACATATAGGTGAGTGTACACACACACACATACACACACACACTTTTAGGTGAGTACAGAGTCGTCGACGGGAGTAACAGCATCACTCAGTGCTCACGGGTTTCAGATTCTTTCTGGCCTATCCAAGGATATTGAAGGGAACATTGAAAGTGTTAGGGGTCAGTGAACAAGTCGAGAAGTGAAACACAAGCTGACTAAATCAGAAAAGGGAGGCGAGGGCTACAATTTACAAAAAACATTTTGAAAGTGTAATCAGTGCCAGAAGTTGGAGGCCTAGTGCCGGGCGGGTTGCCACAAGCCAGCATTCCTGCAAATTCAAAAATAATAAGTGTGACTCAAGCCAGAGAGTTAAGTGCAAGTCAAGGATAGATGAGCTAGTGCATAATAAGAAAGCCATAAAGTGAGGGGAAAGAAAAGGTTAATTAACAAGAAGTTAGTCTTGGGATGTCTGAGGTTTTCTCGAAACAACTGTGTCCATAATAAAGGCCTAAATTGTCCAACTGTACATCTTGTTGTACACTGAAGGATTATTACTCATATAGTCATATGCAATATAGCATATAACAAGTGATAAGTGTGGTGAATAAGGATTCAAACGGGTAATGAGAATAGAATAACTGAAGAGAAGAACAGAAGTGGAACGAGGGAGGAACAGGAGAGTTATCATACCGCTGCCAGCCGGGATGGACATATCACCGCTGCCAGCGTAACATACTAAATACCTATATTGTGGTGACAGGTGCATGTTGAGTGATCAGTTTCGCCCTGAATCGCTGGAAGCTGGGGGTCACAGACCCTGCTCTTAGCATTTAGAAGGAAAACAATCTTGGTGAGTGAAGATATATTACCTTGGTAGGGTGTGTGGCACGCAGTAGGTGAGGCCCAGTAGGACTATTCAACTGATAGTAATTTTAACCACACAAAGACAGTGGCAGGGAAACCAAGGGATTGGGTACATATGCAGTACATTGGTAGTACATATGTGAGGACATAAGGATACATAAGGACTCATACACACACACATACACGGGCTCAAACACGTGAGTACATACACACAATTTTCTGCAGGAGGTTCTGTGGGAAAGGGAAATGGAAGGACAGTCAGTAAATGAAATGATGGAATACGTAGTGACAAAGTGCAAGGAGGCAGAGGAACGGTTTATACCCAAAGGAAAAAGATTAAATGGGAAGACCAGAAACAGCCCCTGGTTTACCCAAAGATGCAGGGAGGCGAAGACTCAGAGTGCCAGAGAATGGAAAAGGTACAGAAGGCAAAGAACCCAAGCAAACAAGGAGATTAGTCGAAGAGCTAGAAACGAGTATGTACAGGTACGGAGAGAGGCCCAGAAACAGTACAAAAACGACATAGCATCGAAAGTCAAGTCTGACCCGAAACTGATGTACAGCCACATCAGAAGGAAGACAATAGTCAAGGACGAGGTGATAAGGCTGAGGAGGGAAGATGGGGAACTCACAAGTAATGATCAAGAGGTATGTGAGGAGCTCATCTCGAGGTTTAGGGAAGTATTCACAGTGGAGGCAGCTGGGTAGACAGGACGGGGTGCGTCACCAACAAGGGATGTATCGAGTGCTGGAGGGCATACACACATCTGAGGGGGAGGTGAAGCAGTTACTCAGTGACCTTGATACCTCAAAGGCAATGGGTCCGGACAATATCTCCTCATGGGTCCTTCGGGAAGGAGCTGAGGTTCTGAGTGTGCCACTTACCATAATTTTCAACACATCCCTTGAAACTGGGCAGCTACATGAGATATGGAAAAAGGCCAACATAGTCCCCATCTTTAAAAAAGGAGACAGGAAAGAGGCACTAAACTACAGACCGGTGTCACTTACGTGTATAGTGTGCAAAGTCTTGGAGAAAATCATCAGGAAAAGAATGGTGGAGCATCTGGAGCAGAACAGGATAATCAACGCCAGACAGCACAGATTCAGGGAAGGCAAATCCTGTGTAACAAACCTCCTGGAGTTCTATGATAAAGTAACAGAGATAAGGCAAGAGAGAGAAGGGTGGGTTGACTGCATTTTCCAGGACTGCAGGAAGGCCTTTGACACAGTTCCTCACATGAGATTAGTAAAGAAGATGGAAGACCAAGCGTGTATAACAGGAAGGGCACTGGAATGGATCTGGGAATACCTCACAGGGAGACAACAATGGGTCATGGTGCGTGATGAGGTATCACAGTGGGCGCCTGTGATGAGCGGTGTACCGCAGGGGTCAGTCCTAGGACCAGTGCTATTGTTGCTATACAGTGGACCCCCGAGTTTCGTAAACCCCGGAAATCGTACATTTATGTAAGTATAATATTGTAAGTGCTTGTGGAAAAGTATTTTTGGGGGTCTGAAATAGACTAACCTACGTGACATTTTTTCTTAAGGGGGTAAATTCGTTCGGTAATGGCACTTGAGCAGACTTCAGGAGTGAAGTTTTTACGAAACTCGGGGGTCCACTGTATGTGAATGACATGACGGACGGGATAGACTAAGAAGTGTCTCTTTTTGCAGATGATGTGAAATTAATGAGGAGAATCTCATCGGATGAAGACCAAGCAGGACTTCAAAGAGACCTGGACAAGCTTGACATCTGGTCTAGCAACTGGCTTCTCGAATTTAACCCTACCAAATGCAAAGTCATGAAGATCGGAGAAGGGCAAAGAAGACCGCTGACAGAGTACAGACTAGGTGGACAAAGGCTACAAACCTCATCAAAGGAGAAAGACCTTGGGGTGAGTATAACGCCAAGCACATCTCCGGAAACACACATCAACCAGATAACCGCGGCAGTATATGGGCGACTGGCAAACCTAAGATTAGCGTTCCGTTACCTTAACAAGGAATCGTTCAAGACACTGTACACCGTGTACGTCAGGCCCATACTAGAGTATGCAGCACCAGTCTGGAACCCACACCTGGTCAAGCATGTCAAGAAATTAGAGAAAGTGCAAAGGTTTGTGACAAGGCTAGTTCCACAACTCAGGGGACTGCCCTATGAAGAAAGGTTGAGGGAAATAGGACTAACAACACTGGAGGACAGAAGGGTTCGAGGAGACATGATAACGACATACAAAATACTGCAGGGAATCGACAAGGTAGATAGTGACAGGATGTTCCAGAGAGGGAACACAGAAACAAGGGGAGACAACTGGAAGCTGAAGACTCAGATGAGTCAAAGGGATGTTAGAAAGCAATTCTTCGGCCATAGAGTAGTTAAGAAGTGGAATAGTCTAGTGAACGATATAGTGGAGGCGGGAGAGCAGAGACCCAGTAGCGGACAGTGCAGAGGCGGGGGCCAGGAGCTGAGTCTCGACCCCTGCAACCACAATTAGGTGAGTACAATTAGGTGAGTACACAAGGGCACTAATTCACACAGCCTTGACCATTATGGCCTCCTCCACTCTCTCCCTCTTCCTCTATCACCTCCCCTTCCTCATCCCCCTCTTCCTCTTCCTCTCCACCCCCATCTCTCCCTCCCTGGCCTTTCCGCTCTCCTCGAACCTTTCTTTCCCTCTCCCTTCTCACTCTCTCGCTCTTTCCCTCTCCCTTTTCTCTTCCTTCCCTCCCCCCATTCCCCTCTCTTTTCCTTCCTCCCTTCCACCCCTTTCCCAGTAGCCCCCTTCTCACTCTCCACCCTTCCATCACTCTCCCTGGCCCCCTCCCTCCCTCCCTCTCCCCAGCCCTCCAACCTTACAACTCCCCCACCCACCCGCACCCTCCCTACACTCTCTCTCCCTACTCTCCTCAATCTACACCTCTCTCCCTCTCCCGTCTCTCTTCCTCTCTCCCTCCCCTTACAACATCTTAATAAGGAGTCATTCAGGACCCTGTACACTGTGTACGTTAGGCCCATACTGGAGTATGCAGTGCCAGTTTTTAACCCTCACCTAGCCAAGCATGTAAGGAAACTAGAGAAAGTGCAAAGGTTTGCAACAAGACTAGTCCCGGAGCTAAGGGGTATGTCCTATGAGGAGAGGTTACGGGAAATCAACCTGATGACACTGGAAGACAGGAGAGATAAAGGGGATATGATAACGACTTATAAAATACTGAGAGGAATCGACAAGGTGGACAAACATAATGTTCCAGAGGTGGGACACAGCAACAAGGGGTCACAGTTGGAAGTTGAAGACTCAGATGAACCACAGGGATGTTAGGAAGTATTTCTTCAGTCACAGAGTTGTCAGGAAATGGAATAGTCTGGGAAGTGATGTAGTGGAGGCAGGATCCATACATAGCTTTAAGGAGAGGTATGATAAAGCTCATGGAGCAGGTAGAGTGACCGAGTAGTGGCCAGTGAAGAGGCGGGGCCAGGAGCTGTGACTCAACCCCTGCAACCACAACTAGGTGAGTACACACACACACATACACACAAAGAAATCGACTGGGAAAACCTGGAGCCACATCTGGGCCCAGAAGAAACATGGAGGGCTATGATGTTGGTGGTGGTGGTACTAGAAAACCTCATGCATCAACACGTTAGGGAGACTACCAGAGAGAGAGGAGAGGACGAACCAGATTGACTGGACCTAGTATTCACCTTGAGCAGTGTGGATATTGAGGACATCACACATGAAAGGCCCCTCGGAGCTAGTGATCACGTGGTTCTAAGCTTCGAATACATAGTAGATTTACAAATGGAGAGGGAGGCAGGAAGAACAAAGCCAAACTACAAGAGAGGGGACTACACAGGCATGAGGAATTTCCTGCACAAGGTCCAGTGAGACAGAGAACTGGCAGGAAAAATGGTAAATGAGATGATGGAATATGTGACAACAATATGCAAGGAAGCAGAGGAGAGGTTTGTAGCCAATGGAAACAGCCATAATGAGAAAGCCAGGACAAACCCTTGGTTTACCCAAAGGTGTAGAGAGGCTAAAACCAAGTGTGCTAGAGAATGGAAGAAGTATAGAAGGTAAAGGACCCAGGAGAGTAGTTGAAGAGCAAGAAATGAATATGCACAGGTAAGGAGGGAGGCCCAATGACAATACAAAAATGACATAGCAGCAAAAGCCAAAGCTGTTGTACACTCACATCAGGAGGAAAACAACAGTCAAAAACCAGGTAATCAGGCTGAGGAAGGAAGGAGGGGAGTTTACAAGAAATGACCTTGAAGTTTGTGAGGAGCTCAACATGAGATTCAAAGAAGTATTCATAGTGAAGACAGAAAGGACTCCAGAAAGACGGAGGGGGTGGACCATCTAGATTCAGAGATGGGAAATTCTGTGTCATAAACCTACTAGAGTTCTATGACAAAGTGACAGCAGTAAGACAAGAGAGAGAGGGGGATGGGTAGATTGCATTTTCTTGGAATGTAAGAAGGCTTTTGACACAGTTCCACACAAGAGATTAGTGCAAAAGCTAGAGGACCAGGCAGGTATAACAGGAAAGGCGCTGCCATGGATCAGAAAATACCTGACGGGAAGACATCAGCGAGTCATGGTACATGATGAGTTGTCAGAGTGGGCGCCTGTGACGAGCGGGGTTCCACAGGGGTCAGTCCTAGGACCGGTGCTGTTCCTGGTATATGTGAATGACATGACGGAAGGAATAGACTTAGAAGTGTCCTTGTTTGCAGACGATGTGAAGTTAAATGAGGAGAATTCAGTCGGAGGAGGATAAGGCATAACTAAATAGGGATCTGAACAGGTTGCAGGCCTGGTTCAGCAGAAGTTCAACCCCACCAAGTGCAAAGTCATGAAGATCAAGGAAGGGCAAAGAAGACTGTAGACAGAGTACAGTCTAGGAGATCAAAGACTGCAAACCTCACTCAAATAAAAGGATCTTGGAGAATGTATAATACTGAGCACATCTGAGGTGCACATCAACGAAATAACTGCTGCAGCATATGGGCTTCTAGCGAACCTAAAAATAGCATTCTGACATCTCGGTAAGGAGTCGTTTCAGACCCTGTACACTGTGTACATCAGGCCTATATTGGAGTATGGAACCAGTTTGGAACTCTCACCTGGCCAATCATGTCAGAAAACTAGAGAAAGTGAAAAGGTTTGCAACAAGACTAGTCCCGGAGCTAAGGGGCATGTCCTACAAGGAGAGATTAAGAAAACTCAACCTGACGACACTGGAGGACAGGAGGGACAGGAAAGACATGATAATGACATAAAATACTAAGAGGAATCGACAAGGTGGACAAAGACAGGATGTTCCAGAGATGGGACACAGCAACAAGAGGTCGCAATTTGAAGTTGAAGACTCAGATGAGCCACAGGGATGTTAGGAAGTATTTCTTCAGTCATAGAGTTGTTAGGAAGTGGAATAGTCTGGAAAAAGAGATAGTAGAGACAGGTGTCATACATAATTTTAAGAAGTACAGTATAATAAAGCTCTTGGAGCAGGAAGAGAGTGGACCTAGTAGCGACCAGTAAAGAGGCGGGGCCAGTATCTGTGGCAACAATTAGGTGAGTACACACACACACACACACACACACACACACACACATACATACACACAGAGTTATAATTGTGAGACTTTACAATTACAGGCATTAAACCCGTTCTACGTGTTCCAAGCATTTTGTGTGGTGATCTGGAGCTTGGATGGCAATTACATTCTAAGTGGTGGCTTGGTGGTGCTGTCCATCATTACTTTGTCTCTAGGTGTCTATGAGACGAGGCAGGTTAGTGCTCGTCCTGAGACGAGGCAAGTTAGTGCTGTCCCGGTGTAGATGTGACAACTTAATTCTCATTCTTGTACTTCTGGACTATTCACTGTCTGCTAGAAGACTGGTTCCCATAGAGGAGTAGCATTACCTGTAATATAATTTAAATTAACTCTATTCCTAATCAAACCTAAATCTTAACTAGTCTGTACTTAGCTTCCAAAGGGTGGCAAACTTTCCATGTGTGGTTTAACTTGTGTATGATGTCACTACTTTACAAGTACTGTCGTTCTTATATTTGTTGAGAATTTAATTCTGGGGAAAGTTCATCCAGTATTTTCTTCAGAATTTACTGACCATTAACCCTTTCGGGGTTTTGGTCGTACTAGTACGTCTTACGCACTGGGGTTATTGACGTACTAGTACGCCTAAATTCTAGCGACCTCAAATCAAGCAGAAACAGGCTGTTAGGCCTAGATGTGATAGAATGGGTCTGTGGGTCAGTGTGCGCAGTATAAAAATTCCTGCACCACACAGTGCATAATGAGGAAAGAAAACTCTGACCGTGTTTTTGGTTTAAAACAGCGACTTTGCAGTCTATTTTCGTATGGTATTTATTGTTGTATTCTTGTTTTCTTGGTCTCATTTGATAGAATGGAAGATATATTACAGAAATAGAGATGATTTTGATTGGTTTGACAATAACAAGTACCTTGAAATTGAGCTCAAAGTAGCGAAAATGTTCGATTTTTGACGATGTTCAAGAGTAAACAAATCGCACCATGCGTCCAATACACATCAACTGGCGAGTCTAATATTCATGCACAAGTGCTCTGATATTATTTATACCATTTTTACAGTGATGCAGTTGTATTCATAACAGTAAATCTTCTATTTTTTTGTGAGAATAAAAATTCAAAATGGAAAGCAAAAGTAATGTAAGAGGGGCCTGGAGACGTGACTAATGAACAGAGAAGATGTTATTTTAGTGCCAGGAATGTCTGCCTTGTTTATTATGGACCCTATTTTGAAATTGGCATCGTTTGAAATTTGTGTGAAATTGGCCAAATTGCCATTTTCTGACCACTATTTTGGGTAGTTAAAATTGGTAAATAGGCAGTTTCTTGTACTCAATCGATAGAAGAAATGGAGTTCTAGCGAAATAGCTATAATTTTAGGAGACTGACACATTGGAATGTGCCGAAAATAGGGCTCAAAGTGGGCGAAATCGCCGATGCGTAAGTGTCATGGCTACCGCTAATTTCGCGAAAGCATAATTCCGTTAGTTTTCGATCAAATTTCATAATTTTTGTAGCGTTATGATCGGAAAAAGATTCTCTATCATTCCATAAGAAAAAATAATTTTTTTTTTTTTTTAAATTCGTGGACCCTGAGAACGAGTTTCAGAGAGACCCCTTGGACCCCCAAAGGGTTAATTCACATATAACCCACACTTTGGAGAAGAAACTTTAGTTGATGTTTCGGTCTCTACTGGACCATTATTAAGTCACTTGTGACGGACCGAAACATCGTCTAAAGTTTCCTCTCCAAAGTTTATATTTTTTATGAATTGTTTCAGCCACGCTTTGCTGGTCATTAATAATGCTTGGTCGATAAAAGGGATCTTCCTGACTGATACTAATTAATCAATCACCTCATCAATGCAAACCACGCTAAGTACCAGCCATCTCTGGGCAACATACTCCACCAAAAACCTAACTTACTCACCATACAAGACATCCATACTTTCTACTGTGCCTATTACATACATAGAACACTCTATGCAAATATTAACCCACCACTCAAACTTCTCCTTACCAATTTTAACAGGACACATGACCATAACACTAGACACAGATCACTCCTCGATGTTCCCCGTGTCCATCTAACACTATGTAAAAACTCAAAGCATATAAAAGGCACAAAAATTTGGAATTCATTACCTGTCATTGCCAAAGAAACCCTACCTGTACCCCAGTTCAAAACGATGCTAAAAAACCACCTTCTCACCCAAAGCTAATTGCTCAATATCAAACATTCCCAGCAAAGTAGAATAATCACTTAACGTAAAAACCTGACTAATCAATTGAATGTAAAACCTGTTATGAATATTACATACTTAGCTAATTATTTCCATAACACTTACATTATAATGACCACGTAAACTAACTGCAATGCAATTAATTGTTTTAAATTGTTATCTCACTCAATTAGTTGCATTGCTACAATTAATTGATATGTTCAACTTATATTCAAACTTTATAACTTAGATATGTAACTTTACTTATTTTATAAATTATCAACCATAACTTTTTACCATGTACATAGTCTAGAATTAAGTAGTCCTAAGAATGCCCGCAATGCACAGCATATTAGGGGCTTTTGGCATGTACATCTCATTAATAACTAAGTAATAACTATGTAATAACTATGTATAACTAGGTCTACCATATATAATTGTACAATGTCTCAATAAAGTATTTAATTGTAGACTGATTGAGATTTTCTGGTGTGGTCAGTAAAGAACTGCAGTCCCACTGCTAGAACTCACGATGTGAACCGGCAAAACATACAGTGGACCCCCGAGTTACGAGCACCTCGGAAATCGTACAAGTATGTAAGTATAATATTTTAAGTGCTTTTGTAAGTGTATTTTTGGGGGTCTGAAATGGACTAACCTACTTGACATTATTCCTTAAGGGAGAAAATTTGTTTGGTAATGGCACTTGAGCAGCCTTCTGGAATGAATTATGCTCGTTACTCAGGGGTCCACTGTACAGTGGTCCCTCAACTAACGAACTTAATCCGTTCCAGGAGCTAGTTCTTTACACGAAAAGTTCGCAATTTGAAACCTTATTTCCCATAAGAAATAATGTAAATACAATTAATCCATTCCAGACATCCAAAAATATTCACAAAAAATTAATTTTGTAAAGATTAAATTTATAATTAAACATTTAAAATAACATTTTTTTTACCTTTATTAAAGAGACTTGCTGGCATCTGGAAGATAGGGAGGAGGAGTGAGAGAGTGCTTAGTGTTTGGAAAGGGAATCCCCCTCCATAAAGACTTCAGGTAACAAATCCTTATCTGGGGTTACTTCCCTTCTTTTTCTTTTAATGCCACAAGGACCAGCTTGAGAGTCACTGGATCCCTGCCTCGTGAAATAACTGTCCACAGTCCTCTGTTTCTGGCAACTCTTTAATACTTTCCTGAAGTGCAACATGGCTCTGTCACTGAAGTGGTTGCACAGATGGCTCATTTCAGCTTGCTCAGGGTGGTGTGTTTCAACAAAACTTTGTAACCTATTCCACATTCCACACATTTCCTTAATCACTGAAGAAGGCACCTCCTTCACTCTCTCTTCCTCCTCCTGTGAAGCAATAACCTCAGCTTTGGTCTGATGCTGTTCCAGTTCCAGCTCTTGCAGCTCTTCAGTTGTTAGCTCTACCCTGTGCTCCTCCACCAACTCTTCCACATCCTCACCACTCACCTCCAACCCCAGGCTGTTCCCCAATGCCACAATACGTATCTTCCACAATATCTTCCACAACAGGCACAGGATCATCAGGGTCAGGGTCAGCCTCAAATCCTTCAAAATCCCTCTTTTCAACACAATCCGGCCACATTGGTCTCCAAGCTGATTTCAAAGTCCTGGAAGTCACTCCATCCCAAGCCTTACCTATAAGGGCTATGCAATTCACAATATTGAAGTGATCTTTCCAGAACTCTCTTAGGGTCAATGCAGTGTCTGAGGTCACATCAAAGCACTTCTGAAACACTGCTTTGGTGTACAGTTTCTTGAAGTTTGCAATGACCTGCTGGTCCATGGGATGGAGGAGAGGAGTGGTGTTAGGAGGCAAGAACTTCACTCTGATGAAATTGAAGTTGTCAGCCAACAACTCTTGCAAGTTGTGAGAATGAGCAGGAGCATTGTCCAGTACCAGGAGGCACTTAAGTGGCAATTTATTTTCCAGGAGGTATTTCTTCACACTAGGGCCAAACACTCCAGTCAACCATTCCATGAAAAAGTCCTTAGTGACCCATGCATTAGTGTTAGCCTTCCAATGCACACACAAATAATTCCTGTTAACATTGTGTTTCTTGAAGGCTCTGGGATTTTCTGAGTGATACACCAGTAAAGGCTTCACTTTAAAATCACCACTGGCATTGGCACACATCATAAGAGTTAGCTTGTGTCCTGGCAGTGCCTTTTCCTCCTGAGTAATGAAGGTCCTGTTGGGCAGTTTCTTCCAAAAGAGGCCTGTTTCATCTACGAACCCCTTAAATTCACTCACAAACTTTTCAGCTGCACGTTTGTCTGAGCTGGCTGCCTCACCATGTCTCACAACACTGTGTATGCCACTACGTTTCTTAAACCTCTCAAACCAGCCTCTGCTGGCTTTAAAATCACTCGCCTCACCACTGGTTCCAGGCATTGTCTTGACAAGATTTGCATGCAACTTCATTGCCTTTTCAAAAATTATCGCCGTGGAAATACTATCACCTGCTAATTGTGTATTGTTTATCCACACTATCAACAACTTCTCAACCTCATCCACTATTTTCGATCTCTTTTTCGTTAACATATCAACCCCTTTTGCAACATTAGCTTCCTTGATCTCATTTCTCTTTGCTAGATAGTGCCGATACTAGATTTGTTTTCTTGTACATCCTGGCAAGCTCACTCACACGTACGCCACTCTCATATTTTTCACAAATCTCTTCCTTCAGTTCGATGGTGGTCCTCACTCTCTTTACCACAGGGGTGCCACTAGGAAGCTTCTTTGGACCCATGGTGACTTATTTCACAGTGACAATCACGTAACCAACAATAAACGCAACAAAAGTATTGTGAATGTTTGAAAGAGCGCGCTGGGTAATGTTCTCTCAAGTGTAAACAACGCTTGACTGGTGTCCGCCTCACCACGCATGTGCGGGGCAGGCGGACAGGTCTGGTACAGTTCGCTTCACAAGTAAATGTTCGCTACGTGAGAAAAATATTTTGCGAAAAAAGCGTTCGTTACGCGATTTGTTCACTATATGGAGCGTTCGTTAGGCGGGGGTCCACTGTACCTGTGTATTACAGACTTGCGCAGATCCTGAAGCATAAGTTACATTTACTGGCCTACCTGGAGAGATTTAAGGAGCCGGATGGAGACCTTCCTCGTCTTACTGCCTTCCAGAGGATTTCTAACCACACTGGGTCGCTGATCTACACTGTGGTGGAGCGTAGAACTTAGGAGCTCGTAGTTTATGCCGGAATCATTGCGTGCGTTTATGTCAGTAGTATACATAGACTGTATTATGCAATAATTGCGATAGAAAATGCACCATAACCACAGGGGAAGTTAAATTATAGCTCTAGGCCTTTCGTGTTGCAATCAGTGCATCATCAGAAGCTTGCACTCTTGCAGAAATAGAGCAGGAAATCCAGGAAGATTCGTTCACGGAAATGGATCTCTCTATGGATTTTCCACGCACTTTGTTGGTTATTAGTTATGTTTGTTAGTTATTAGTAATGTTTTGTTGGTTATTACTAATGTTTTGTTGGTTATTACTAATGTTTTGTTGGTTAATGTTTTGCTGGTTATTAGTAATGTTTTGTTAGTTATTAGTAATGTTTTGTTGGTCATTAGTAATGTTTTGTTTGTCGTTAGTAATGTTTTGTTGGTCATTAGTAATGTTTTTGTTGGTTATTCGCAATATTTTGTTGGTCATCAGTAATATTTTGTTGGCCATTAGTAATGTTTTGTTGGTTATTCGTAATATTTTGTTGGTCATTAGTAATATTTTGTTGGTCATTAGTAATAATTTGTTGGTCATTAGTAATATTTTATTGGTTATTAGTAATTCTTTGCTGGTCATAAACAATGCTTGTATGAGACCGTCCGAAAATTTTGGTGTGGTTTTCTAAGTTTGTGTCTGTTTTTGTCACTTAGTAATAGAAAGCTTCGGTGTTGGTTTAAAAAATATACTTGATTGTGCAAACTCAATAAAAAACAGACATACTATATATATTAATGTCAACTATTTTAGACATTGTCTCATATTCTTCAGAGCTTGATAGTTCATGTCATTATAAGCTAACTAATTATTTGATATACCTTTTTTTAATAAAAAAATAAATGTGTGGATGTGCCAATTCAATTATTAGTATCTTTGACTCTCAAGAGTCATAATAACATGATTGTAAACAACTCGGGGAAGGGACAGGACTCGAACCCAAGGCAATCCATTGGCTAGACCACCAGCTTGCTAGTTTTTTTTTAGACTGGCTTGTCATGGGTTCAAGTCCTGGCCATTCCTGGAGTTACAATACCTTCGTTAATACTTCATAGTTTTGCAAATTCTCCAAAAAGTTGAAATATTATGACTTAGCATTGTTAACCCTTGTTTGTGGTAGGTTCATCTCGCAAGTTAATTACAGAATATTTATATTGTTTAATTTATATATTATCTGTATGTGCTTTACCCCCTCCCCCGGCAGCAAAGTCGTGCGCTGCGGAAGACAGTGACGTCACAGTCCGAGGTGGTGGTTCTGCGTGACGGCCAGCGTGAGTAACCTTCACTACTTGTTTTTCCTCTTCTAGCTCCTTGATCTAAGGAATAGGAACTACCCTCCTCGTAGAGTGAACCAGATTAGTACCTTCCACTCCCCAGGTGCTGTGTTTAACCCTACAGGCTTCTCATTTCCTCTGAATATAATAATACAGTCGTACCTCGAATACGAGCAGCTCCCAACTCGAACAATTATGTAAGTGTATTTCTGTAAGTGCTTTTATAAGTGTTTTTTTTTAGGGGGTCTGAAATGGATTAATCTAATTTACATTACTTGATTGTGTACCCCATAGTACAAGATGCAGCAGCACTTGGAAGAGGAAAAACAAGAGGAAAATAGAAGAAGTACACAGTCAAGGGATCAGCTGGTTAGTTACCATTTTGTCCTAGGCACATGTCGATTGACACTAGGCCTGTTGTATGTGTGTAAGAAAACACATCAAAATGTTTCCACCCCGCCGGGAAGCGAACCCGGGCCCTCCGTGCATGGAGCAGCGAGAGCTTTAGCCACCAGGCCACCGGGGGTGGTGTGTTCGCTTTGTGTGTTGACATTTTTCTCTCTCATGACAGCTTAAGAAATTATTAAAACCAGTGAACAAGGTATGTTGATGGTAATAATAATAATAATTGAACCGGGGCACTTTAAATGATATGCTGAATATTGAAGACAGAGTAAAACAACTTAAATTGAATCAAGTTTATAAAATTGCTCAAAACAGTGTCCAGAATATCTTGCTGCCAATTTTGTCAAGGCTGGGAACCAAAGCAGTCATAGTATTAGGGGAGAGAGCACAACTTTGTAGTACCCACAGTCAGTGGCCAGGCTTCAAACACCTTTTATTGTACAGCAATAAAGGAATGGAACAGACTGCTGCACATGTCAGAGCCAGTCATAGCATGAGCCAGTTCAAGAAGAGAGCCAAAGGTACCTAATGATGTACGACAGAAAAGGAGGAGAATGATTTTTTATTATTTTAGCTAACACACATGTAAATATAAATAACTCTTTACCTTATCCCTAGTATATATCCTTTATAGTATAATAACATATATCTCCTACAGTGTATAATTTTTTTTTTTTTCAACAAGTCGGCCGTCTCCCACCGAGGCAGGGTGACCCAAAAAGAAAGAAAATCCCCAAAAAGAAAATACTTTCATCATCATTCAACACTATCACCACACACATACATAATCACTGTCTTTGCAGAGGAGTTTAGATACGACAGCTGAGAATTGTCCCTCCCAGCTGTCACTATCCCAGACCCTCCTTTAAAGTGCAGGCATTGTATTCCATTTCAGGACTCAAGTCCAACTAAATCAATTAACTGGTTTCCTGAATCCCTTCACACAATGTTACCCTGCTCACACTCCAACAGATCGTCATGTCCCAAAAACCATTCGTCTCTATTCACTCCTATCTAACACGCTCACACTGCTTGCTGGAAGTCCAAGCCCTCGCCCACAATACCTCCTATACCCCTTCCCTCCAACCTTTTCTAGGACGACCCCTACCCCGCCTTCCTTCCCCTACAGATTTATACGTCTCCAAGTCATTCTACTTTGATCCATTCTCTTCTAAATGACCAAACCACCTCAACAACCCCTCTTCAGCCCTCTGACAAATACTTTTAGTAACTCCACACCTTCTCCTAATCCACATTCCGAATTTTCTGCATAATATTTACACCACACATTGCCCTTAGACAGGACATCTCCACTGCCTCCAGCCTCCTCCTCGCTGCAGCATTTGCAACCCATGCTCACACCCATATAAGAGTGTTGGTACGACTATACTGACATTCCCTTCTTTGCCCCCATGGATAACGTTTTTTGTCTCCACAGATACCTCAATGCACCACCACCTTTTTTCCTTCATCAATTCTATGGTTAACCTCATCCTCATAAACCCATCCGCTGACACGCCCAAATCCCAAATATCTGAAAACATTTACTTCTTCCATAATCCCACTGTGAAATTGGATATCACAGGGTATAATATTAAGGTATTAAATGGACCCCAAGGAAATAAGTCACTCTGTCTGACTTTTTGGGTTATCCTAGGTTTTTACACATATGCTGCTATGTATGACAATCTATGTACGTAACTGTATTTGTGTATACCTGAATAAACTTACTTACTTACTTACATATTTCATAATAATAAACATGACACAAGGAGGGTTCCTGCAGCAGTGCAATTTATCAAATGTCACTGGCTGTCATCAGTTATCTGACACTTGTCATAACACCATAAAAAAGTGACCGCACGAACCCTTACAGAAAGTTATGCCTATGTGCTAAACATACATTCTTTTTTCGAAGTCAGTAAGTCATTCAGCGTATTCAGTCGCCATTCAGCCAAGTCATTCATTCAATCAAGTCATTCAATCGTCACAGTCAAGTCATTCAGTCGCATCAGCGTTCATTCAGTCAAGCTCCCACCCATTCAGCGTCATTCAGCCGTCATTCAGTCAAGCATTCAGCCGTCATTCAGTCGTCCGCGTATTCAGTCAAGTCATTCAGTCAAGTAATTCAGTCAATTCATTCTGTCGTCAGTCAAGTATTTCAGCGCGAAGTCATTCAGTGCGGTCATTCAGCCAGGCAGACAGAAGACAGATAAGACCCCAAATTAATTTAAAAGATGTATATGGAGAGGTATGGGAGGGTGTGGGGTGGGGCTATACAGAAAGAGGGAGAAGGGGGAGAGGGAGGGATGGTGCACTTTTGAAGTGTCAGAAGGGGTCATTCCCGATTGGACGAAATCGACCGACGGGGTTTAGCCCCCTATTCTCCGGTTAAGGGGAGAGGCTGTATTTGTCTGAAAATCAATTTAAGACTCTTCAAAAACCACCTATCACCTAAACTAAATACTCATACTGTAAATTACTCTAAAATGCCAATGTTATTTTTCACGTTTATGATACACACTCATCTGATTTTTTTGATTTTATCTTAATAGTTCTTGTTCTTATTGCTTTTCCTTTCATACCCGGGGAAGGGAATAAGAATCTTTCCTCCGAAGCTGCGTGTTGTAAAAGTCAACTAAAATGCCGGGAACAAGGGGCTAGTAACCCTTTTCCTGATAGCTTATAAAAAAAAAAGAAAAAAAACCTCGGGGTGTTTGAATGTGCGGGATGTTGTGCGAATGATAAGAAAAGATGATTGTAGATGTTATGAATAAAAAGAAGGGATGTCCTGGTTTAATGAGACAAAGCTGAAGGGGGTAGGAGTTTAGTGGGGAGAAATAAATGGGATTAGGTCGGGGGCAAATAGAGTTAGATCTAAAGAAGGAGTGGCAATAATTTTGGGAAAAGAATAAAGAAGGAATATAATGAAAATTAGGATTATGTGGAGTAAAAAAAAGGTTGGGATGTAAAAGTGGGATAGTAAGGTTTGCACCTGGAAAAGAAAGTGGAGAGGAGAGAGTTTTGGGAAATGTTGAGGAGTGTGTGGGGGTTTCCGTGAGATAATTGTGGTTGGGGATTTTGCCAAAGGGGTTTTGTGGAGGGAGAGAGGAAATTTGGGGTGCCAGGGGTAAAATGAAAAGGGGGCCAAATTAGTATGTGTAGAAAGAGGTTTGGTAATAAACACATGAAAGAGATAAAAAAAATAAAGTTATATTAAAACAAATTTTGGGGGAATTATTGGGGGATGGTGATGGAGGTGCTTCAGATGCATGTTATAGAGGGGCAACGGAATATCAGATCATTATTTGTTGTAGTTGTTAGAGAAAAGGTAGATGGGACAAAAGAAAATAACAGCAAGTAAGAGAGAGGTAAAAGTGTATAAACTAAGGGAGGAGAAGAGGAATATAAGCAACTATTGGCAGGAAGGTGGGCTAGTGCAAGTATAGTAGTGGGGGAGATTGGGATAGTTTTATAAATGCAGTATTAGAATGTGGGGCAGAAGTTTGTGGCTATAGGAGGGGGGAGGAGGAAAGAGGGGAGTGGTGGAATGAAGAAGAAAGGGGTGATAAAAGAAAGGAGAGAGAGGTTTTTACAAAACAGAAGTTAATAGAAGAGCAGAGTATAGGAGAGTAAAGAAAGTGAAGAGAGTGGTAAGAGAGTGAAAAGAAGAGAGGATGAAAGAATGGGAGAGGGTCAAGAAATTTTGCTAAAAAACAAAAAAAAATTTTGGAGGAGAAAACAAGGTAAGAAACCCTTTAGGAACGAATGGATTTGTCAGTTAAAAACAGAGTAGGGGAGTTAGTAGAGGGAGCTGGAGGTATTGGGTAGATGGGGAATATTGGGGGAATTTAAATGTCGATGAAAAAGGGAGGCGGTAATTTCATGAAAAGGCCAGGGAGGTACAACATGTGGGAAGAAAAGGGGGTAAAAGGGGCTGGGAAATTACGGAAATGCAAAAGAAAGCAGGGGGAATGCGGAAATTTGGGTTGGTATTTTTGTTTAATAAATGTTGAAAGAGGAAGGTACCTAGGGATTGGCAGAGAGCATGTATGTTCCTTTATATAAAGGGAAAAGGGATAAAAGAGTGTGAAATTTTTTTTTTTTTATTAACAACGGCCGATTCCCACCAAGGCAGGGTGGCCCGAAAAAAAAAAACTTTCATCATCATTCACTCCATCACTGTCTTGCCAGAAGGGTGTTTACACTACAGTTATAAAACTGCAAATTTAAAACCCCCCCCTTCAGAGTGCCGGGACTTTCTTCCCATCTCCCAGAACTCAAGTCCGGCCTGCCGGTTTCCTGAATCCCTTCATAAATGTTACCTTGCTCACACTCCAACAGCACGCCAAGTATTAAAACCATATGCCTCCATTCACTCCTATCAAATACGCCCACATGCCGTTGGAAGTCCAAGCCCCGCACACAAAACTTCCTTTCCCCTCCTCCAACCTTTCCCTAGGCCAACCCCACCCCGCCTTCCTCCACTACAGAAACACTCGAAGTCACTCGTCCTTCCATTCGCTCTACATGTCCAAACCACCTCAACAACCCCCTCCTCAGCTCCTTTTGGACAATCGTTTTGGTAATCCCGCACCCCTCCTAATTTCCAAACTCCAATTCTCTGCATTATATTCACAAACCATTTTCAGACATGACATCTCCACGCCTCCAGCCTTCGTTGCAACATTCATCACCCATGCCACACCCATATAAGAGCTTTATAACTATACCCCAACATTCCCTTCTTTTCTTCCATGGACAAGGTTTTTTGTCTCCACAGGGCCCGAAGTGCTCCACCCCACCCTTTTCCCTCATCAATTTATGATTCACCTCATCCTTCATAGACCCATCCGCCGACATGTCCACTCCCAAATATCTGAATACATTCACCTTTCCTCCATACTCTCTCCCTCCAATCTGAAAATCCAACTTTCCACCATTTTTTTGTTATCCTCATCACCTTACCTTTCCTATATTCACTTTTCAATTTTCTTCTTTTTCACACCCTACCAAATTCATCCACCAACCTCTGCAGCTTTTTCTTCAGAATCTCCCAAAAGCACAGTGTCATCAGCAAAGCAACTGTGACAACTCCCACTTTGTATTTGCTTTATCTTTTAGCCCAACACCCTTGCCAAGACCCCTCGCATTC
Source organism: Cherax destructor (assembly GCA_009830355.1). Classification (NCBI taxonomy): domain Eukaryota; kingdom Metazoa; phylum Arthropoda; class Malacostraca; order Decapoda; family Parastacidae; genus Cherax; species Cherax destructor. The sequence continues at coordinate 550 of WNWK01012658.1, read as the reverse complement.
ACTTCTTTTTACAACCCCATCTATAAAATATTGGAAAACCACTTGACATCACACATCCTTGTCTAAGGCCCACTTTTAATGGGAAATAGACCCTTCCCCCCTACACACTCTAACCTGGCCTACTATCCTCATAAAAACCTTCACTGCTTTCGAACCTTCCTCCTATTCCATACACCTGCAACATTCCACATTGCCCCCTATCTACCCTATCATACCCTTTTTCCAAATCCATAAATGCCACAAAAACATCTTTACCCTTATCCAAATACTGTTCACCATATGTTTCACTGTAAAACTTGGTCCACACACCCCTACCTTTCCTTAAAGCCCTTGTTTATCTGCTATCCTGCTTTCTGTTTTACTCATAATTCTTTCAATAATAACTCTACCATACACTTTACCAGGTACACTAACCCGACTTATTCCCTATAATTTTTGCACCCTTTTTGTCCCCTTTCCTTTTTTCAAAGGGGGAAAATACACGCCTCTGCCAATCCCTAGGTACCTTCCCCCTTTTTCCTACATTTATTAAATAATAGCACCAACCACC
>WNWK01012657.1:0-58625 GCA_009830355.1 Cherax destructor | reverse complement strand
AGGTCACCATCACAACATCCGCAGGTCATATACTAAACATCCTAGAGGTCATGCCACTCACAACATCCTGCAGGTCATGCCACTCACAACATCCTAGAGGTCATTCCACTGGCAACATCCTGCAGGCCATGCCACTGCAACATCCTGCAGGTCATGCCACTCGCAACATCCTGCAGGTCATGCCACTCCTCAAACACTGAGATTTAATTTAGTTATCATTTATTAAATTACTTAAAACTGCACAATGGTGTGTCAGGCGTCAGTTCATCCAGATATTATCATCAAGTTTACCTAACAACTTTAAACATTGCGATTAAACATAATTTAGTTTTGCATAACATTCATGGTGTAAAATATACTACGATTCAAACATCATAGTACTTGACAATAGGGACACTGGGAGAAATTAACAAAGAGGGAAGCTAACAAGCTGGCAGGAGCAATCAATAAAATTATTTTTTTGCCAAGAGATGGAGTCTCCTGAGATAATACATTTTACTCGTATATTCGTCCCAGCAAGTTTATATTTGGTGTGTATGATGGTGAACATTTTCCCTGGCAATATAGAGGAGGTAAGAGAAGTGATGTTGTGATGAGTGAGTCAGAAGTCTATATTATTTTTGACTACTCTTTACTTTTCTTAAGATAATGAAATTTTCTTCATTGTCTGATCCAGAAATGTCTCAGACTTCCCACATTCTTACGTCTCTAACAATGTAGGTCTTCAAAAAACTGTAAAACCACATTCACCATCTTCTTTATAATTCTATTAAAAATAGTTTTATCAATAAGTTCCTCAATACAAATTTAACAGTCTTTTGAGGACATGTGCATGTTTGTTTGAGTGTGTGTGTGTGTGTGTGTATGTGTGTGTGTGTGTGTGTGTGTGTGTGTGTGTACTCACCTATTTGTACTCACCTATTTGTAGTTGCAGGGGTCGATTCATAGCTTCTGGCGTGTGTGTGTGTGTGTGTGTGTGAGTGAGTGTGAGTGCATAAATATGTGTGAGTATATATAAAGAATGAAATACAACACAAATAAAACCGGTAACTATTTGTTGCGGTTTTTATGGTGGGAAGAAATAAATTCTCACACGAAGACACATATGTACACAATGAAACGTTCACACAAATAATTATACAGCTACAAAAGTAATAAAAACACGGTTGAACATATTATGAAACATAAACAGATGTCTGAGATTCCCAGTTAGTAACCTCTGCCTGGTGGGTGAGTTGGGTTGGAGCATCGTCTCGTCTAGCTGACCCACTGTTCCAGGCTGTCTTGGTGGGTGGAATTACTGGACGCAGTTTTCTGTGTGTCACCTCCAGTAATACCTTCTGGATCATGTGTCCAGGTCTCCATCCATGGGCCCCCGGATGTCAACCCTTCCACACTCCCTACTTCCACTTTTTTTGGTGCTTTTCCTAGTTCCGTTTCTCCAGAAGTCCATCTGTGTCCCCTCACTTTCCTCACTTCCCAGGTTCTGCATTTTTTATTCCCAGGTTAGTGGTTCCCACTTCCCTAAGTTTTTGGCCCTCCTCAGTGACTTTGCTGGATGGAAACTTGGTCTTGTCTAGCTGGTCTACGGTAGAGACTGTCCAGGTGGGTGGAATTACTGGACGCAGTTTTCTGTGTGTCACCTCCAGTAATTCCACCCACCTGGACAGTCTCTACCGTAGACCAGCTAGACAAGACCAAGTTTCCATCCAGCAAAGTCACTGAGAGGGGCCAAACTAGGGAAGTGGGGAACCACTAACCTGGGAATAAAAAATGCAGAACCTGGGGAAGTGAGGGAAAGTGAGGGGACACAGATGGACTTCTGGAGAAACGGAACTAGGAAAAGCACCAAAAAAAGTGGAAGTAGGGAGTGTGGAAGGGTTGACATCCGGGGGCCCATGGATGGAGACCTGGACACATGATCCAGAAGGTAAGCCAAGAGAAGGCAAGAGATAGAGGGGCGTACCCTGGAAAAGTGGGAAAGGGAGAATACCTGAGGGGACACAGGTGGACTACTGGACACATGGATCTGATGGATTCCCTAAGATGGTAGGAGGGGAGGGAGGCCCTGAAGACGAACCACTGGCCTCCACGTGGCAGGGTCTGGTAACTCAGGGATAAAACTCTGAGGCTGACATTGGTCGCAAACTTTCCTAATAATAATAATAATAATAATAATAATAATAATAATAATAATAATAATAATAATAATAATAATAATAATAATAATAATAATAATAATAATAATAATAATAATAATAATAATAATAATAGATGTAAGTAAGTATTTATATTTAAGTCTCAGGGTAGACGAGACATGAATGGTTCAGCACCTATTCTTTTGAAGGTGATGTAAATACAATTCGGTGAATACACACACACACACACACACACACACACACACACACACACAAACATAATGGTAAATATTGCCAAGATAGTGGAGTCAGAAACGTGGCAGAGTGAGCCAGGAACAGGATGTGGCAGATGATGTGGTTATTGAACAGTTAACAGTGTGACAGAGATGACATCAGTGTCAGAGAGATGACAGTTGATTTAGGAAAATTGAAAGGCAATGCGACAAGGAAGATGACACCCAGGAGACGAGAACAAGGAAGATGACACCCAGGAGACGAGAACAAGGAAGATGACACCCAGGAGACGAGAACAAGGAAGATGACACCCAGGAGACGAGAACACGTGTCAATATAGACATAAAACGTAGATTTCGGGTAAAGGCGAAAGATGTCTCCCGTGATGGTAAATTATATTTTCTTGCTGATGAGATCTAGAGTTTTGTGTGTATTAATAAAGAAATATTGAGATAAATGAAGAAAAGTAATATATAAAACTACATTGTTTTAAGGCATATTTTAAAAGTGCCGTAGCTACTGAAGCATTTTACTGAAATTTTGAAAAATTTCTTGACATTATTTTAGTATTCTATCGTTTGTAAAAGACAAGTGAAGCTTGAGCGTCATTCTTCTCCTCTGATACAATTCACAACAGCCGCTCATACTATCTGAAGGAATTAGAAAATATTTTTTAAAATAAATTAAATAGTAGGAGTTTGTCTACAGCCTTTCCAGTATATTAGGTAATGTGTATGATGGAATTGTGATCGACAGAGTGAGGGGAAAGAAAAACAAATTATTGTAAATGAAAAACAGAGTGGGGTTAGAAAACATTGGAGATCGTATGCTAGTGTTTACATTATATATATATATATATATATATATATATATATATATATATATATATATATATATATATATATATAGAGAGAGAGAGAGAGAGAGAGAGAGAGAGAGAGAGAGAGAGAGAGAGAGAGAGAGAGAGAGAGAGAGAGAGAGAGAGAGAGAGAGAGAGAGAGAGAGACAGAGAGAGAGAGAGAGAGAGAGAGAGAGAGAGAGAGAGAGAGAGAGAGAGAGAGAGAGAGAGAGAGACAGACAGACAGACAGACAGACAGACAGACATACAGACAGAGATACAAGTCAGTATAAGTCATGCAAAAGGCATGACTTACGTTGATAGTTACAAACGTTTTTCTGTCAAAAGAACCAGGATAAGTTTTTCCTGACTCGGGTCTTTCTCATATTATGTCCCGAATTCCAATATGGAAGACACTGTTATGAAAGATATAGTAGGGAAGTTTGCAATACTTTTAACCTTTACATGAACAATAATAACAATTTGTATAATACAGCTGTTACTGCAGTATTTCAGTTTTTCCATTTTCTTCCTCACAGCAAACTGGGACCTACACAGGCCAGAAGTAATTCAGTTTTTTTCTTTAAGACTGACACTGACGAGCTTTTAAGTAAGTACAGTAAGCTAGTAAGAAAGTAAATAATGCATGTATGTTCATGACAATGAATTTAAAGATATGTGTGTATGTATGTTTATATATCATGTGTATGTGTATCTAAGTGTGTGTTTGTACGTGCGTGACTGTACATATGTGCGTGAGTGTGAGTGACGATCTATGTGTAGGCTGTGTATGTTAAAATACGTAAGATTTGTAAAACAAAATATTATTTTTTATGTTGTAAACCTGTGAGTATCTTGCGAACACTTAAGACCAATAACAAACAAAATAATTTTATTATTTAATACTGTGTTAATAGAGGTGGACAAAGAGTTTAACAGACCATCAACTACACAAAATGATTACGTAAGTGTATTCAGGTACAGGTACACATAAATACAATTACATAAATTATCATACACAGCAGCATATGTGTAGATTACCCAGGATAACCCATAAAAAGTCAGACAAAGTGACTTTTCATTAGGGTCTTTGTAATAACTTATTATTTAAACCTTAAAAGTTAAAACAGGTAAGTAACTAAACTATGTGAAAAGCAGTTACAATAAAAGGATATAAACTAGGAATAAAATAAACTGAATTATTTACTTCAACATTAAAGAGAGCATCAGCTCACAGTAATAAGTGCATGTATGTTAGCTATACAAGAAATCACTCTCCTTCCTTTCTGTAGCTTCATTCATTAGGTACCTTTTGGCTCTGTTCTTGAACTGGCTCATGCTATGACAGACTTTGACATGTGCAGGCAGTTTGTTCCACTACTTTATTACTGTACAATAAAATGTGTTTGTAGCCTCACCACCGACTGTGGGTATAAGTTGTGTTAACATCTTCAATATTTATGCCCCAGCTAATCAATTTCAAATTGATAATTTAACAGATAACATCAATAGTGATTCCACCCTTATTCTTGGTGGAATAGTGTTAGAGTTAGGAATAGTGGAGGGTCTATAACAAACACCAACAAAACTAAACTAGCTAGATTTCTAAATGAAAATAATATTGCTGGAATTGTGGGCAGTATTAAATCCAGTTATGCATGTTAGGTCTGTGCTAAGATTTAATGTATCATAGATGATGCAAGACAGATGATCTTCCGTTTGATCTTTGGAAGATTCACAACTGTCAATCTTGATCATATTTCCTGCAATCAGGGAGCTAAATACAAAAGGAAAAACTTATTCTTAACCCAGAGTCCCAGATCATAGAGATAAGAATTACGAGCTCACTGGCACACCAAAGTTTAATGAGGATTTAGTTGCTACCAGATCAAGGAAATAGATGACATAAATCTTTATTGTAAGTACTACAATGATACACAACTACGCACTTAAACACATGTAGCTACGAGGATTGGTAAAACGTATCGTGAGTGTAGAACCCCAGTCAGATTTACTCTGAGCTTTCCAAGCTTCAATTACAAATTCAATTAAAAGAAAAACAAGAACTTAGGCAACAGGAATGGAGCAATTTGTTATTGGCCTGAAAGGTATAACTAGGGAGCAAGTGGCAATATTGCTCATCATTTCCTTTTGAAAAACAAATGACTACTTGGTGGCGCATAAGTGGTCCATCCAGTGGTGTCTGGCTCCAGGAGTGATGGCTGAAGGTGTGCAACTTGTGATGTTCTTGCAGGTTTACCTTTGTCCATTACTAGCTGAATGCTACTAGCATATCTGGAACTACCAGGCTAAATACGTGGCTTTGCTAAGACTTGCTCTGTTAATTTTGAGCGAGTTACCATGAGATCCTGCCCTGGGTTAGTGATGGCTGGCGCTGCTTGTCAAGCTGGTGTGGATTATGGGCACTAGTGTCATGTCAGTGAATCATTTTTATTAACCAACCAATATTCCCCTATTTTTTTCTTTCTGCACTTCTGCTCTGCGCTCTCTCTCTCTCTCTTTCTCTTCATTCTTGTCAGGGCACAAAACTCCTCTCTTATTTCCTCTCTGGAAACAAACAAGTCCTTCACGGTCCATTGGTTATTGAATCATGGGAGAAAGGACACTGGTGGTCTGAATCCTAGAGTGGTTAAAAAGAAGGCGGGTAGTGTTCTGGTGAACACTAGTTCACTGGTACTCACTTTCGACCGACTGGACTTTTCGTCTTGGGTAGAGAGGTAAGTAAGGTCCAGTTGGTTCTACATAAAAGCACTGAATGGACGTGCCAAAACACTTCAAATTTCAAACCTACCTCCCTATACTGTTTCACATAACAGAAATTCAGTATATCCAATCATTAATTTCTTAAATTTTTGTTATCTTCATCACCTTCCTCTTTCCTATGTTCACTTTTAATTTCCTTCTTTCACATACTCCTCCAAATTCTTCCACCAACCTCTGCAACTTCTCATCAGAATCTTCCAAAAGCACAGTGTCATCAGCAATAATCATCTGTGACAGTTAATCCCACACCTCTTCCCAGCACCCGACCATTCACCTCTCTTACAACCCCACCTATAAATATATTGAACAACCATGGTGACATCACACTTCTCTGTCTCAGGCCTACTTTTACAGGGCAATAATCTCCCTCTCTCGTACATACATTGCCCTGAGCCTCAATATCCTCGTAAACAATCTTAACTGCTTTCAGTAGCGTGAAAGTCTGGTGAGTTAGGTTGAAACTAAATTCTGGGTAGACTGATAACAGGTTGGACAAATATATGGCATCACCAGTGTGGACAACTACACCACCACACCACCACAACACCAGCGTGGCTAACTACACCACTACACCACCTGCTCCCCTATCCACCCTATCACATACCTTTTCCAAGTCCTTTATCTAAATACTGTTTACCTATGTGTTTCACTGTAAACACTTGCTTTACATATTCCTCCTACCTATCCTAAAGCTTCCTTTTTCATCTGCGATCAGGTTTCATCTTACTCTTAATTCTTGCATTAATAAATCTTCCAAACACTTTACCAGGTATACTCCATCGGTGTGAAGGTTGTCGCCAATCTTCTTAAGAAAAGTATAATAAAAAAAGACAATAATAACAAGAGCAATAAACACTTTATTTTAATAGAAAGAAATGTAAATAATAAATACGTAAATATGACTATAATAATCCTATCTTAAGAAAAATGAAAAATGAAAACAAAAATATATCACTGATCCAAAGCTAGATATTTACAGATGGACGGATATGTTGATCTTGTTAACACTGTAGCTATGAATCAAGGTTAAACTCTGTGTTGTTGTTTCATCGATGTTTCCCCAAAAATCCAACAGTTTTCCACATCCACAATGTCACAAATGATATCAGGGACTCATGTGAATGTTGTCCCCTGGTAAAGTACAGTTGCCAGAGGTTTCTAGAGTGTGGACTTAGGAACTATTGGCGTAGTGAAGAATTGGTAACGACTCTGTTTCTCACTTGGTGAGTACGCCGCCCCCGCCCCCGCAACCCCCCGCCCCCGCAACCCCCCGCCCCCGCAACCCCCCGCCCCCACTCAGCCTTGAATCCGATGATCCGAGCGGACACAGAGGACTGTGAAAGAAACCAAAAGAATTACTCACCACTCTAGTATTAATTTACATAGTAGGCATAAGGCCTTTAAAAGAAATGGTGAAACCGTAATAAATAACTTTACCAAAAACCAAGGCAGGGCAGAGCAGAAGTTAATGTTGGTAAACATGAGTGAAGCTCAAAACAAATTAAAGAGTGAAGCTCTTGAACATAAAATAATTAAGATACGAGCAGCTGTGAAGTACTTACAGTGAGGTCGGGCGTGGTCAGTCAAGTGATTTAACCTGTGGCCGGAGCCCAGCATTACACCTCTCACCGGGTGGAAAAGGGATGGGGGTATAGCAGCAGCGAGACACTCACCCCACCTCAACAAGCAAACTACCATTCAACCATCACTCTACATACCTTCACACTTTCATCACTCCTATCTATGGACTTTTCCTTCACAATCGGCTTATTTCCCAATAATTCTTACATTCTCTTTTGTCTCCTTTGCCTTTATACAAAGAAACTATCCCTAGGTACCTTATCCTCTAATACATTTATTAAATAAAAACACTAACCACCCTCACCTGCTTTAACATTTCTGTCTTAATCCCATCAATCCCAGCTTATTTACCCCCTTTCATTCTACCCACCGCACGCACCTTCTCCACACTCACAACCGGCTGTTCCTTACTCCTACAAGATGTTATATCTCCCTGCCCACTGCAAGAAATCACAGCTTCCCCATCTTCATCAGCATTTAACAGTTCCTCAATATATTTCATCCATCTCGATACCTCCAACTCTCCATCTAATAATTCTCCTCTTCTATTTTTATCTGTCATTTTCATTCGTTCCCTAGGATTTCTCAACTTATTAATCTCACTCCCAGTGGCGGGGGAGTACTGCGGAACTACAGTACCCCCTATTTTCAATCGATATTATCGATAACATTCAATATAATGAGTCTTTTTTTTTTAATTCTTTCTTTATATTTGTACATTATATAATCTTAAGCTTAATGTCAGTAGCCATCCCCTAGTACACGAAAAAATTACAAAAATTCTTGAATGGAACTGCGCGCTTCACAGTTCCAGCGACTCGGTGTTTGGGTGTTGTGCTCATGCGCACATGTCTGAGATAAGACGCTGCACGCTAGGTAGAGAGAGCACTGTCGCTGACGCAGTGCCGACCCTGTGTGCAAGTGTAAGGTAGTGTTTTTTTTTTTGACTCAGCGACGTGTGTTGTGCTTAAAAACCATGTACCATATTCTTGAATGTGATAAAGTGTAGAATTAGATGATTATCATGCTTCCAGCTATTTTATTTAATTCATAGTTTTTTTCGGTTCTTTTATTTTACAGATAATTTAAATAATTTAATCATGGCCTCTTTGAATCCCCAAGAAATAAATTCTGTGACTGTAAATGAACTTTAACAGCTTAAGTTTTCACAGTTTTCTCTCCATGAGAAAGTTTCAGTTAAGAAAAGATGTCGTTCAACGCCTGATATTCAAATATCTCAGCCAGGAATAAGCAGCAACAAGAAGTATATTCGTAGCTTTAATTCTGAATGATACCAACGGAAAAGTTGACTTTGCGGCTGTGAAGTAAAAAATACATTGTTCTGATTCCCGTGTTTGTTGTTTGTAGGTGATGTAATGTGGACAAAAGACGGTTTTAGAAATATAAACCAAATGAAAGAAAAAACTGAAAAACATGAGAAGTCAAAGAATAGTTGAAAATGTGGTTTCAGTCACTTTTAGGAAACGTAAATATTAAGGAGAAACTTAGTGAGACATACAGACTTTCAATCAATGAACATAACTTAAAAAGAACCGTGAAATTTTATCCAAGATCATAGACTGTATTTTCTTTTGTGGAAACTTTGAAACTCCCTTACGTGTACATGATGAAAAAGATGATTCAGTAAATCCAGGGGTATTTAGAGGATTAATAAATTTTGCATCTAAATTAGATCCAGATTTGAAGAATCACTTAGAAACTAGTACGGTCTTCAAAAGTGTTTCTAAGACCATTCAGAATGAGATGCTTGACTGCCTGCTGCAAATATACCATCAGGAGATAAGAACAGAAATTAGAGAAGCTTCCTTTGTAGCTGTCATGGCTGATGACACAACACATGTTTCAGAATACACTCAGATGGTCATTGTTCTATGGTACGTGTTGAATGGAGAAATATTTGAGCGATTTTGGGGGATTCTTTATTCCAGAAAATCAAACTGCACATGGCATATCAAAACGTATTCTAGAACAATTAGAAATAATCCTTCAAGGAAATGGACAAAAACTGATAGCTCAGACATTTGATGATGCAAATGTCATGAAAGACAAAAAAGCAGCCGGAGTTCAAGCAAAAATAAAAGCAGTTTATAGTAAGGCACATTTCATTCACTGTTATGTACATCAACTTAATTTAATAATGAGAAAAGTATTACATGGAACGCAAGAATATTTTCCTCTAACATTTTGGCTATTCCAACATTCTTCTCAAGATCACTGCAACGTGTGTTCATTCTCAAGAAGCATATGACGTCAGCATTCTCAAGAAGCATATGACGTCAGCATTCTCAAGAAGCATATGACGTCAGCATTCCACGTCTATCCTCTACAAGGTGCAACATAAGGACCGTAAACAGAATTCATGAAAATTTGCAAGCTTTAAAAAGCTGCCTTACTGATATTTAGTCAACATCAAATGCAAATCAAACCATTGCAGAAGCAACAGGAATTTTAAAATATCAGAATGATGATAATTTCATGTTTTGGTTAGAGCTTTTTCATCAGATTATGCCTCATGTTGAAGTAATTTACAACCAAATGCAATCTCGAGAAATTAATGTGTCAGTGAATATATAACAGATTTCAAAACTGCTATTTTAGAAATAAGAAACTGGAAGTAGTACTGTGAGAATCCTTCCAAGACACTGATGGCAGAAGCTAAGGAAGTGTGTGAGTGTATATGTGTTGATATAATGGACATATATTCTTCCACTAAACACTTACTAGCTGATAAATTGTTCAACAAGAACAACGTCACTAGTTTTAAGACTGAACTGCCTACACAAGAGACAGTACTGAACACTGAAGTATATCCCATCATTGACAAAGAAAACCTGGAGACTGAACTAAAAGTATTTTATTGCAGATCCGATATGCATTAATATTGCAAATTTATTGAACTGATAAATTTATCTTGGAAAATAATCTAGATGATGTTCTTAGTGAAATTATGAAACTGATAAAAACAATTTCCATGACAACATCAGAGCCAGAACGCTGCCATGACTATACCAGAACCAGAACGCTGCCATGACTATACCAGAGCCAGAACGCTGCCATGACAACATCAGAGCCAGAACGCTGCCATGACGACATCAGAGCCAGAACGCTGCCATGACAACATCAGAGCCAGAACGCTGCCATGACTAAACCAGAGCCAGAACGTTGCCATGACTACACCAGAGCCAGAACGTTGCCATGACTACACCAGAGCCAGAATGCTGCCATGACTATACCAGAGCCAGAACGCTGCCATGACAACATCAGAGGCAGAACGCTGCCATGACTATACCAGAGCCAGAACGCTGCCATGACTACACCAGAACCAGAACGCTGCCATGACTATACCAGAGCCAGAACGCTGCCATGACTACACCAGAGCCAGAACGCTGCCATGACTACATCAGAGCCAGAACGCTGCCATGACTACACCAGAGCCAGAACGCTGCCATGACTACACCAGAGCCAGAACGCTGCCATGACTACATCAGAGCCAGAACGCTGCCATGACTACACCAGAGCCAGAACGCTGCCATGACTACACCAGAGCCAGAACGCTGCCATGACTACATCAGAGCCAGAACGCTGCCATGTCTACATCAGAGCCAGAACGCTGCCATGACTACATCAGAGCCAGAACGCTGCCATGACTACACCAGAGCCAGAACGCTGCCATGACTACATCAGAGCCAGAACGCTGCCATGACTACATCAGAGCCAGAACGCTGCCATGACTACATCAGAGCCAGAACGCTGCCATGACTACATCAGAGCCAGAACGCTGCCATGACTACATCAGAGCCAGAACGCTGCCATGCTACATCAGAGCCAGAACGCTGCCATGACTACATCAGAGCCAGAACGCTGCCATGACTACACAGAGCCAGAACGCTGTCATGACTACATCAGAGCCAGAACGCTGCCATGACTACACCAGAGCCAGAACGCTGCCATGACTACACCAGAGCCAGAACGCTGCCATGACTACACCAGAGCCAGAACGCTGCCATGACTACATCAGAGCCAGAACGCTGCCATGACTACATCAGAACCAGAACGCTGCCATGACTACACCAGAGCCAGAGCGCTGCCATGACTACATCAGAGCCAGAACGCTGCCATGACTACACCAGAGCCAGAACGCTGCCATGACTACATCAGAGCCAGAACGCTGCCATGACTACACCAGAGCCAGAACGCTGCCATGACTACACCAGAGCCAGAACGCTGCCATGACTACACCAGAGCCAGAACGCTGCCATGACTACATCAGAGCCAGAACGCTGCCATGACTACATCAGAGCCAGAACGCTGCCATGACTACACCAGAGCCAGAACGCTGCCATGACTACATCAGAGCCAGAACGCTGCCATGACTACATCAGAGCTAGAACGCTGCCATGTCTACATCAGAGCCAGAACGCTGCCATGACTACATCAGAGCCAGAACGCTGCCATGACTACACCAGAGCCAGAACGCTGCCATGACTACATCAGAGCCAGAACGCTGCCATGACTACATCAGAGCCAGAACGCTGCCATGACTACATCAGAGCCAGAACGTTGCCATGACTGTACCAGAGCCAGAACGCTGTTTTTCAACACTGAAAAAATAAAAACTTTTCTAAGGATCACTATGAATCCTGAAAGACTAAATACACTTGCGGTGCTTCAATGGAGAAAAATTTCCTGAACAGTCATCAAGAGATCAAGGAGAAAATTATTAATCTTTTCGCTCAAAGTAGAAGAAGAATGGATTTAGTTTTTAAATGAATGGAATAAGCTTAAACTGTGACAATTGAGGTAAGTAAAAAATATTTTTTTGTTTAGGATTTTATCAAGCTTATGTATAAATTTTATTTTTATATGCTTGTTTCGTTTTACACAATATTAAAACAAAGGCTAAAAAATTTCTGAAGTAGCACCTCCACTAATTTTAGCTACGAGGCGCCACTGAAACTTACACACGAAAATCACTCCCTATGAAAGCAGACGATGGACCATCCCCCCAATGAAAAGCAGAGGCGCCACTAGCACGATAAGAGACAACACAGTAAGTGTCAGTGGCCCGAGACTGTTCAACTGCCCTGGCTCTCTTCAAGAAGGCGCTGAACAGGCACCTAAAGTCAGTACCTGACCAGCTAAGGGCTGGCCAGGTACGTCGGGTTGAGTGCGGCCAACAGTAACAGCCTGGTTGATCAGGCTCTGATCCACCATGAGGCCTGGTCACAGACCGGGCCGCAGGGGCGTTGACTCCCGAAACCCTCTCCAGGTATACTCCAGATTGGGTCAATAGGAAGGGTGGTGTAGTGGCAATGTATGTCAGAGATAATTTATTTAAACTGTTGTATTAGACAAATATAAAAGAAACGACGGTAAGTGTATCTGTTTAGCTACAGTTTCTGAAGGGACGTAAAAAACTAATCTTGAAAGTGATTTACAGTCCTCCAAAACTTGCTAGAGAAAGCGGTAAACTTCTATGGGACGAAATTCATAAGACATTTTGGTACGAAAATGTTGTATTAATGGGAAATTTTAACTTTAGATAAATTGATTGGAGTAATTTGATAGGAAAACTTAGAGTCTAGCGACTTTACTGATATGATCCAGGATTGTTTTTTAAAATAGTTTGTGACAGAACCAACTAGAGGAAATAACCTACTTGACTTGGTTCTTGCCAACAAGGAATCACTAATTAATAATCTTGAGATTAATGATGAGGGAAAGCGATCACAAATCACTCAGTTTCAATATATGATGGAATTACCTTAATAACTAAAACCCAGTCAGTGTGCCTGACTTTCACTTGGATAACTTTATAGGACTGAGAAATTACTTGGGTGGTGTGAACTGGTGTGACCTGACTGGTCATTATCCTGTGGTTCAGGTAGGCAGTGATGGTTGCCAATATAATATTTTTCAAAAGTACAGTTCAAGTGGGCTCATCTATTCGTGAATCTTATATCTATATTCTTGAATGAAAGTCATGGGATTGGTCTTTGTTTCCCTCGCTACTTCAATTTTTAATCCTCTTTTTTATTTTCCATATTTTTTTTATTTCTCTCTTAAATTGAATATATCATATCTATATATATACATAAATGTCGTGCGGAATAGGTAAAACTTGCGATTATGGCTTAAATAGCAACGCTCTTCTTGCCGAATAAACAAGCGAAAATTTCTGTATGCAATAATTTCGCAAAAATCATTCTGACCCTAACGAAAAAATTATATTTCATTGTGTTTGTTTATTATTAAATAATTGTAAACTTATCTAAAATTTTTACATTAACATAAATGAAAAAAAAAATATATCTTTAAACGTATAAGAATTTTTTTTAGAAAGGACTTAATTTTAAATGAGTTCTTGCTAATTTACCAATTTTACCTATTCGGCACGACATATATATATATATTATTGTGACCACGAACGAGTAGTATTGATCAATAACAACACTGCGACTAGCCAAGGAATCGAACCAATGTTGTCTTGACCAGCCTCATGGTGAGCGAAAAAACATGACGCTCTAACCCACAGAACCACCAAATCCTACAAGAATCACGCACCCAGCAGAGCTAGGTGTTTTACCGTGATCCGAGAACATACGGTGGTGTGGCTGCCTCTGAGCTAATTTCATTCTAATTTCATCCCGCTTTGACAGTTTTCATCTTTTTCTTTTTAGTAAGCTATACGGGAAAAGGTGTTACTAGCCCACCGAGGCAGGGTGACTCAAAAAGAAAGAAAATCCCCAAAAGAAAATACTTTCATCATCATTCAACACTTTCACCTCACTGATACATAATCACTGTCTTTGCAGAGGCGCTAAGATACGACAGTTCAGAATATATATATATATATATATATATATATATATATATATATATATATATATATATATATATATATATATATATATATATATATATATATGCTAGGAATTCGCAAGAGCAGGCGAAATATTCACAAACACTGATCTCTGGCCGACGGAGACTCGAACCTACGAACCTCATGACAAGGTACGCAGTGCTTTGTCGACCGTACCACACTGGTCCAATACCTTGGCGTCTAGCTCACGCTAGACGTTGATCCAAGAGCAGCCAGCTTTCAGGCAGGTGGCTTACAGCTTTTCATCTCATCCCCTGCATGCATCGACACAACTAGAGATTTTTACAATGCTAGGAATCATCATCGGATTTTTCCTAAGAGTTACCGAATTTGTAGTCCTGAGTTTCTTGACGAGGAATGTACATACATTCACCAAACCTTCACTGATTTACAATTTCCTTCCTTCTTCATTAAAGATTGCAAGAAAAGAGCTCTTCAGATCATTAATTCTCCACGCGTCAACACCACTCCAAACAAAGTCATAATTCTTCCCAACAGTCAGGTTGCATCCAACATTTCTAAAGTACTTGCACAAGCTAACACTAGAGTCGCCATCGCTTCCAGCACTTCTATAAAGGATCTAACCAGGACAAAATCCAAGCACCATGAACCAGTCAACGCAGGGGTTTACACTATACCCTGTGGAGGCTGCGACAGGATTTATGTAGGAGAAACAGCAAGAAACCTCAAAATACGCCTCAATGAACACATTAAAGCATGTAGGAACGATAACCTGAACAACGCCTGCGTACAACACCGAAATTCCACCAATCATCTCATGTAATTCAAAGACGCCCGATTAGCAATCAAAGAAACCAATTTCCGCAGACGCAAGTGCCTTGAATCAGCACTTATCGCTGTTTCTAAAACAATTAAACAGAGGCAGCTTCACCATCTCTGAAGTCTTAGCATGAATCCTCCTGCTAATACTACACAAGCACATCGCAGATGTGGAACACTGCTACAGGTCTTCTCTATTCCAACCTCCAACAGAAATATTTGTCTAACCTATTTTTATACTACCCAAGTAATTGCTTTTATCACCTTTTACTCATGTGCGAGTTGAGTGTTCTACCTTATTGTATTACTACTACTACTACAACTTATATCACTACTACTTCTACCACCACTAGTATTGCACCTCACTCTGAGCCTATATATACTCTCTGTGTCCATGTATTGTTTGTAACGGCTTGACAAAGCTCCTGGTGAGCGAAACGTTGCCACAATAAAATGTCACATTAGTTGCATTTGTGTCCTTTTACTTAACATATTGTCGGTAATTCTACCAATATTTATACATGGTGATAGTTTGCTTGGCAGTCTGCTTGTTAAGGTAGGGTGAGTGTCTAGCTCCCGCTATCCCCCCATCCCCTCTACACTCGGTAAGAGGTGACTTGCGAGGCTCTGACCAAGGGGATAATCACTTGACTAGCAGCTCCCAACACATCTGTAAGTATTCGCCACTGCTCCTGTCTTAATTTTATTTTGTTTCATCTAAGAGCTTTACTCTTATGTTTAATTTTGAGGCTTAGTTATTCCTGCCTTAATTTTATTTTTCAAGTAGATCATTTGTGGAAATCCTCACCATTTTTTTTAAAGGCCATATGCCTGCCATGGGAGTGATTGATCGAGTGGTGGGTAACTATGTTTTTCTTCCCATTCTAGCCTTAAGTGCTGGCTAGGGTCATTCTAGCCTTAAGTGCTGGCTAGGGTCATTCTAGCCTTAAGTGCTGGCTAGGGTCATTCTAGCCTTAAGTGCTGGCTAGGGTCATTCTAGCCTTAAGTGCTGGCTAGGGTCATTCTAGCCTTAAGTGCTGGCTAGGGTCATTCGGCACAAAGCCGAGTGTTTGATGGAGGACAACCTAACTTGGGTTACGAGACGTCACTTCAACCTACAACTCTACAACTGTGGTTCAGCTAGAACCAAACCCAGACAACTACACATCATTCTTCAAGTGGTGACTAAAGCTGAGTTACTGGTATCCTGAATGGTTATTTGAGGTTCCACCTATCTGGTTGTGGAAACATTCGTCGATTGAGTCACACCCATCAGTGACCCCCCATCATCAACAATAGCGAGGAGTTAAAAAGAACCAATTCAAAACTCTCGCGTCAAGAACATCGACACGACTTTTTTTAACGACTATCTATAAAAATTATCTTTGAATTCAAGTATTATTTATCTATTTTATTTTTCATTTGTCTTTAAAGAAGGATTAATGCTTTATGTATAATGGTTTAACATTTCTTTCATAATTTTTTATAATAAATAAAGTGTTTATATTTGCGTGTTATTATTATATTTTCCATTTAGTACTTTTCCTAAGGAGGAGCCAGCCTTGCTTCATGGAGGAGCCAGCCTTGCTTCATGGAGGAGCCAGCCTTGCTTCATGGAGGAGCCAGCCTTGCTTCATGGAGGAGCCAGCCTTGCTTCATGGAGGAGCCAGCCTTGCTTCATGGAGGAGCCAGCCTTGCTTCATGGAGGAGCCAGCCTTGCTTCATGGAGGAGCCAGCCTTGCTTCATGGAGGAGCCAGCCTTGCTTCATGGAGGAGCCAGCCTTGCTTCATGGAGGAGCCAGCCTTGCTTAATGTTTGCTTAAAGATCTGACAGGGCTGAGTTAAGCCTCTACAGGAAGTATTTCTTAAGTCACAGAGTTGTCAGGAAGTGGAATAGTCTGGGAAGTGATGTAGTGGAGTCAGGGTCTATACGTAGCTTTAAGAAGAGGTATGATAAAGCTCTTGGAGCAGGAAGAGTGACTTAGTAGCGACCACTGAAAAGGCGGGGCCAGGAGCTATGGCTCGACTCCTGCAATCCCGACTAGTTGAGTAAGTACAACTAGGTGAGCACACACACACAAACACATAATAGATAGTGAAGAAAGAGAAACCTGAGTCAGAGAGATGAGAGCAGGAGGAAGGAGATGGCAGGGTTATAGAGAAGTTAAAATGAGTGAGTGAGATGACATCATGGTGAGTGAGATGACATCAGGGTGAGTGAGATGACAGAAGGGTGAGTGAGATGACAGCAGGGTGAGTGAGATGACAGCAGGGTGAGTGAGATGACAGCAGGGTGACTGAGATGACAGCAGGGTGACTGAGATGACAGCAGGGTGACTGAGATGACAGCAGGGTGACTGAGATGACAGTATGGTGACTGAGATGACAGCAGGGTGACTGAGATGACAGCAAAGTGAAGGTGATGACACAAGAACGAGGAAAATGCTAATATAGACGTGAAGGCTTATGCCTCAGTCCTGGTTCAGTCTTCAAGCCAAGATGAATCAAGGCTCAGCTCCTCCTGGGAAAAATTACAAAAATGGAAAAGATAAATAATAACAAAGATAAGCACTTTATTTAATAGAAAGTTTTATGAAAATATGAAATACTTAAACATGAATTTCAAATCCTATCTTAAAGACAAAATGAAAAATGAAATAGATAAATAGCACTTGAATTCAAAACTAATTTATACAGATGTTAGTTGGTAGATGAACGTGTCGATGTTCTTGACACGGAAGCTCTGAATTGTTCCTTGTTTTCTGAACTCCTTGTTGTTGTTGATGAATCGACGGACGTGTCAACCACTCGGTCGACGGATGTTTCCAAAAAACAAATTGGAAACTCAATAGTTATTCAAACCAAGGGACTCTGGTGTCGTCCACTTGTGAATAACATAGTTGCCTGGGTTTTGGTTCTAGTTGAACTACAGTAGAAGAGTTTAAAGACTGCAAATGAACGTCTCGTGCCCCGTCAGACACCCTCGGCTTTGTGCCAGATGACCCTAGCTGGCCCAGAAGGCTGTAATGAAATCAAGACATAATTACTCATCACTCTAATAATCACTCTCATGGTGAGAGACTTAAACAAGGTAAGGTAGGGCAGAGCATAGCTAAGACAGGAGCAGCTGTGAATACTTACAGTGGTGTTGGGAGCGGCTAGTCAAGTGACAATTCTCTTGGCCGGAGCCTCGCACTTCACCTCTCACTGGGTGGAAATAGGAGGGGGGGTGAGGAATAGCGGGAGCTAGACACTCACCCTACCTTAAACAAGAAAACTACCACACAACTATCACTTTCATTACTCCTATCTATGGACTTTTCCATCACAATAGATATAAAACTCAGATTTTGGGTTTTGTTACGTTAACTGATGATGGTCACAGCTACTGTAACTAAAGTGACTTCAGCATTTTAGGAAAGTAATATTTAAAAGCGTCGATGGAAACTTTTGAAACAGTCGTAGCAGTTGAATGATAATTTCTTGATTTTCATGAGCATTTTTCTCAGGTACAGACATTAATAACTAAAACAGTCAGATTCTATGTCAACTTTTTGCCTATGAAACAGTGTAAGTCACAATTGTGATTGGCAGTGATGAGAAAGACAAAGTGTAAGTAATGAAGAACAGACGTGACTTGTTGAATAAGTGTTCACAAAAAGCAACATAATTTAACAGTCTGTCAATAAATAATTGTATAAAAAAACTGTATCGAATGTATCTACAATGTGGTGGACTTGCCAGGTTGCAGGATCAACAATATGGTGGACTTGCCAGGTTGCAGGATCAACAATGTGGTGGACTTGCCAGGTTGCAGGATCAACAATGTGGTGGACTTGCCAGGTTGCAGGATCAACAATGTGGTGGACTTGCCAGGTTGCAGGATCAACAATGTGGTGGACTTGCCAGGTTGCAGGATCAACAATATGGTGGACTTGCCAGGTTGCAGGATCAACAATGTGGTGGACTTGAAAGGTTGCAGGATCAACAATATGGTGGACTTGCCAGGTTGCAGGATCAACAATGTGGTGGACTTGCCAGGTTGCAGGATCAACAATATGGTGGACTTGCCAGGTTGCAGGATCAACAATGTGGTGGACTTGCCAGGTTGCAGGATCAACAATGTGGTGGACTTGCCAGGTTGCAGGATCAACAATGTGGTGGACTTACCAGGTTGCAGGATCAACAATATGGTGGACTTGCCAGGTTGCAGGATCAACAATGTGGTGGACTTGCCAGGTTGCAGGATCAACAATGTGGTGGACTTGCTAGGTTGCAGGATCAACAATGTTGTGGAATTGCCATTTTGCAGGATCAACCATATGGTGGACTTGCCAGGTTGCAAGATCAACAATATGGTGGACTTGCCAGGTTGCAGGATCAACAATATGGTGGACTTGCCAGGTTGCAGGATCAACAATATGGTGGACTTGCTAGGTTGCAGGATCAACAATATGGTGGACTTGCCAGGTTGCAGGATCAACAATATGGTGGACTTGCTAGTTTGCAGGATCAACAATGTGGTGGACTTGCTAATTTGCAGGATCAACAATGTGGTGGACTTGCCAGGTTGCAGGATCAACAATATAGTGGACTTACCAGGTTGCAGGATCAACTATATGGTGGCCTTGCCAGGTTGCAGGATCAGTAATATGGTGGACTTGCCAGGTTGCAGGATCAACAATGTGGTGGACCTGACAGGTTGCAGGATCAACAGTTTAGTGGATTTGCAGGTTTGCAGGATCTGCTGCCATAATATTTTTTCTCAAGTTAATATTTTTTTGTTTTCTGAGAATAGTGTTATTTTGTATTAATATTGTTTTGGGAGACATGAATGTCAATGTGGGAGACTGCTGTGGGAGACACTGCTGTGGGAGACACTGCTGTGAGAGACACTGCTGTGGAAGACACTGCTGTGGAAGGTGGAGTATAAAAGCATACATGAACATTATAGCAACATTAATGAACATCATATCGCCATACAAGAACGACACACAATAACACGCAAGAACATCACAGTAACTTATAAAACAGTACAAGAATAGTATGGTAAAACGCAAGAAAGCACAGTAACTAACGAGAAAGCAGAGTAATAATAACAGTATAGTGATACATAAGAACAGAAGAATAATACTTAATACTTAATCTCTGCTTACAATAATCTAACAGAGGTTTTATGTTGGCCATACACACTGTTTTCTGACATAAACAGATCACAATGTGTTATACCAGTGTACTCAGATCTGTGAGTTCTTGTCTATAAGAGCTGATATACTTCAACGAAAAGGTTATAAGCCATCGAAGATAATAAGAGAGGAACACAACGAAGATAGTGAAAAATAAATGGAAAGAAGATGGGAAGAGTGACACCATGAGATCAACTGTCAGAGTTGTGATGCTGCCCAGGTCCAGCTCTCACTCTTACCTTCATAGTTTTTCTTACATTCTTCTAGAACTTACATTTTCAGAAGTGTTTTTAGGTATAAGTGGTACCTTAAAGAGGCTGCCTGAATGTTTTTCTTTATTTTCTTCTTCTTCCTCCATTTTTTTTTTTAATTTTATTTCGCACATTAATAAAAAATGCTGAATTCATGTAATCCAGGACCAAAGTCTTTGAACAATTGTCATGTTTACGTCCTTTATGGCGAAACTTGCTGAACACTTTCTCAGCATCCTGAAATATGGCTCAGATAACTTCTGAGAGTGAACTTCAGATGTGTAGCAGCAGAGTTAACCATTTTAATGTTGAAAATAGTGTGAATTTTTTTTATTCCTTTTAAATCATGTTAATTTTTTTCCAGTTTACTTCTGAACTGCTTCAATATTAAAAGCTAACGAAACTTAGGAAGAATGATTCAACTGATCACCTTCAAACTTTTACTACTGGTCTGGTGGCTTTCTGAACACAAGGTTCACGCTGCTATTGGCTGCCGTTAGTCTCAGTTTACGAATTTTATTGAATAAATAGGGTAATTCATTTGTTAATCAGCAATTAATGAATGCTTCTTCTAACTGGCTTCAAAACAATATTGACGATGCATTCTAAAATAACGAGGATAACCATTAGTTTCGTCTGAGTGGCACAAATTTGAAATTTTCCTGAAATAGGAATCATTGGAATAAGATCAATTACTAAATATTTTGTATATATATATATATATATATATATATATATATATATATAAGATAGGGTCCACCTCTGGTACAAATTGTGGGACCCATAGCCTCGGAGAAGTGGATAAAAGGCTTCAAGGAAGAATATATATATATATATATATATATATATATATATATATATATATATATATATATATATATATATATATATATATATATATATATATATATATATATATATATATATATATATATATATATATATATATATAAAATGTCATGCCGAATAGTTATGGAATAATTTCGCAAAAATCATTTTGAACCTAACGAATAAAAATATACTTCATTGTGTTTGTTTATTATTACATTATTGTAAACTTATCTAAAATATATTTAGCTAGATTACCCTAAATTAAATTGCGCTTGCTATAATAAGGTTAGATAAGTTTTCTAAGATTCTTTTGGTACACAATTATAATTTTTTACATTAACATAAATTAAAAAATATATCTTTAAACGTATAAGAATTTTTTTAGAGAGGACGTAATTTTAAATGAGTTTTTGCTAATTGATCACTTTTTACCTATTCGGGACGACATATATATTTATTAATTATCAGTATCACTCCTCTACCTTCCCTGCTGCCTTGGTCTTTCCTTCTCACTAATCATCCTCCTGGAAATATGGCATCTGGAGATAAATGGCACAAAGCTGACAATTG
The DNA here is from genome assembly GCA_009830355.1 of Cherax destructor. NCBI lineage: Eukaryota > Metazoa > Arthropoda > Malacostraca > Decapoda > Parastacidae > Cherax > Cherax destructor. The sequence goes on along the minus strand of WNWK01012657.1, from coordinate 36,528 downwards.
GTGAAAAAGACACAACTGCAGAGAGGAACTTGATTAATATGTTTTCCTTTGAAGAGGAATCTTCAGTTAATACCAAGAAATGCACAATAAGCAAAACTATGCAAGCATAGTCAGGTAAGTAGTCAGGTTAGTGAGGTCACTGTATGAAGTGAATTGCGAGATGGGACTTGCAGGAGGCCTACCTGTATTTCCATTACTTGTTTTAGCTAGATGAGTTATGCTATAGGTTTAACTAAACTGATTGTATTTTGTGTTTAAATTAATGTGCCTTCCAGGAATCTGCATCGTGTTTTACCAATTCCTTTTATGACTAACCTGTAGGCTACAGGAGGTCTCTCCCACGTATGTCTGGTCACAACTCCCACATGGAATGTTGTACACACCTGCGTTGTGTTCTTGGAAATAGTCTTTTTCTTCCTGATCAAGACTTTGATGGTGCTAGATGCGATAGTGGTAACAACTTTGTTACTCTTACCTAGGAAGATGTTTTTTTAGATTGCTGCACTTCTCTCGATATTCAAGATGTAGATACTATATGCAAGTAGAAACATCCCATTGAGTGGACATCGTTTGATTCTTTGGTCGTAGTATTAATAGTAGTGTATCATGTCATTTTTGGTGGTAGAATTCTGGTATTCTTTGAATCTGAGGTGACTGTCTTGTTTAATGGGAAGTGATTCTAGGATAAATTGAATGGATTGTTCCACACTGTTCAGACTTTTCTTGAGGGTATATAGGCTGAATCGTTTTGGGCCATTGAACAGAATATTGTCCATACAGCGAAGCCATGTGACAGTTTTGGATGTGATGTTGGTGAATCTTTCGGCCTCCAGAGATTCTATATACAGATTCGCCAGGATGGAACTGATTGGTGAGCCGGGAATGCCAGTTGTTTATATCTTGTCAAACACTGCAGGATTACGGAACTGTTACACGGAAGGTATTGCAAGCAGCATAGTCTCTGGAACAAGCCATAATTTCTATGAAGTTGTATTGAAAAAAATGGTAGCACTCAGGTCCACTCCAACGCACTTGACTCTTTAAGAGCCTCAGTTCCCATTACCACTACTCTTTTACCTAGAAGAAAGTGCTTCACCTAAAGAATCCTTCCACACTGCAAGCACTATGGAACTGCAGCTCCGGACACATGGGGTTCACATGAGGTTCACAGTGGCGAGAGACAACAAACTACAGAAACATAAATTGGACATCAAACTTCCAACGTTTTGTTCCTTATACAATGGAAAGACGAAGGCAGACCTCATATCAAAGTATCATCCAGACCACTAGAATTCAGACTCTTATCACCCAGACCATTATCATCCAGAGCACTACCAAGCAGATCACCATCATAGAGACCACTATCATCCAGACCCCTATCATCCAGACCACTATCATCTAGACCCCTATCATCCAGACCACTACCATCCAGACCACTATCATCCAGACCCTATCATCCAGACCACTATCATCCAGACCACTATCATCCAGACCCTATCATCCAGACCACTATCATCCAGACCACTATCATCCAGACCGTATCATCCAGACCACTATCATCCAGACCACTATCATCCAGACCCTATCATCCAGACCACTATCATCCAGACCACTATCATCTAGACCCGTATCATCCAGACCACTATCATCCAGACCACTATCATCCAGACCACTATCATCCAGACCACTATCATCCAGACCACTATCATCTAGACCCCTATCATCCAGACCATTATCCAGCACCTAAACCTCAGCCCACAGCCTGGGACTCTACTTTGCTTCAGATATTCACAAGGCGATAAACATCGACACGATTTTCGGAATTTTTTTATGGCGGTCATCTGAGTCGTCTCACTTTCACAACCCACTAAATTATCACTACCACAACCCTACATAAACACTAGTGGACCATACAACACCTGGGGCATGCCAGGTGAGAAAGAGGGGGAGAAGGAGAAGAAGAAAAAGGAGAAGAAAAAGAAGAAAAAGAAGGAAAATGTTACAAACCTGGGCCTTTCTAGGGCGTGTTCCACCCAGGCCAGTAACAATGTAACAAGAACTTAACATCAAGTTATAAAAGAAATGAAAAGGAATCAATAGGAACGAAATAATTACAATACTTCTTTCTGTTTTTTATTAACTTCCTTAATAATCCGTAGAAGGTTTTGTATAAAGTATTTAAAATGGAGTCTCCATGAAACCGTATTTACAAACAAGTTTAACCTAAGTTCACTTATTAATGAAGTGTACAATATTCAATCTTCTTTCTCATTTATCACACTAAATGGCCCTAGATTATTATTATTATTATAATCAAATAGAAGCGCTAAAAAATGGCCCTAGAATCGCAAGACGTTCTAATCACCTAACAACACTTTACCTGACTCCTTCCCACTCAATCGGAAAGCATAACACTTATTTATTAATCCATTATCGCCGTAATGTATCTAGAACGTAGACTATTCACAACTACGAATTAGAAACCACTTTTCAGAGCAATAAATGGAATGTCTGCAATACAGCAACACACGCACTCTTACTACGAGCACCACTAGAGACATATTCCAAAGTCTCCACAACTGCACCACACTCACTCTTGCTGTGAGCGCCATTAGAGACATATTCCAAAGTCTCCACAACTGCACCACACTCAGACTCGCTATGAGCGGCGTTAGAGACATACTCCCGTGTCTCCATAACTACAACACGCACACTCACTCTGAGCCGCGACAGAGACGAACCTCAGCGTCTCACTTACTACAGCGCACTCACTTGTTTTGAGCGGCAACAGAGACGAACCCCAGCGTCTCACATACTACAGCGCACTCACTTACTTTGAGCCGCGACTGAGACAAACACCACTCAAGGTGCTGGAGGCTCACACAGGAACCTCACAAAGGTCAGAAGAATAAATCCTGGAACCAAGGTCTTCTCAGGAAATGTGAGAGGACCGTCCTCCATGAAAGTCTCACTGAGGACTGAATGCTCACTGACGGATCACTGACTGATAACTGACTGCTGACTCGATGATGACTGAATACTCTCTGTCTGACTCGCTGAATGGATACTGACAGCTGACTCGCTGAATGGATACTGACAGCTGACTCGCTGAATGAATACTGACAGCTGACTCGCTGAATGAATACTCTCACTGAGGTGTAGCCGGTGGCCCCCTCATTGGGTACGATGACGTGGTAAGGCGGGAATTCCTGACCTGTTAACGAACGAATGGATAGTTAACTATACGTCACATAAAACCTTGCCTAGACGTACAGGAGACATACAATTTGCCAATATAACGCTTATTTTCATAATAATGATAAAGAGACATATTCTAATGGAATATGCTCAAGTATATAATGACGGGTAAGGGTGAGTCTCGTAACAGAAAACAACAACAACAACAACTATTCAAAGAAATATAAAAACTCAAATCAGAAAAGTACATACTTTCACTTCTTTTCACAGTCATATATGTAGAATAATCAGAGTTGAGAGACTCATCCGCACTGTGCTGTCACAGGCGACGATATTCCAGCCTGATCCTGGTAATCAAAGCTTCACATAATCTAATAGATTATTTATATTGCCTTTACATACATATTAACAGTTCAAAAAGCCTGATGTAAGTGTCTCGGATCGCTGGATATCTGTGACTTCTTGGCTGTTAGAGCTGATATATTTCAGCAGAATAATTTAAAGAATCCAAAAAGGTGAGAGAGAGGGAGTCAAGTGAAGATAGATGGTGAAATAGATAGAGACAAGGAAAGAAGCAGCGTATTGCAAGCTGATAGACATCAGTTATCATCCATAGATGCAACATTGTTCCAGCACCAGGCTTAGTTATAGCACCTGGCTTAGTTTCAGCACATGGCTCAGTTCCAGCACCTAAGTGACTTAGTTCTAGCACCTACTTGACTTAGTTCTAGCACCTGACTTACTTCCAGCACTTGACTCAGTTCTTACACCTGACTTAGCTCCTGTTGAATGTGATGAAATGTTCTTGTCTGTTGCTGAACTGTTCTTGTATGTTTCTGTATGGATTATTAGTACTGTCCACCTCAGTGGTTACTAGAACAGTTCACCTGGGTGCCAGCATTACCACTGACATATACACTGACACTCAGTTACTGAGAAGCTCTGCTGTGCTTTGCAGTGCTCTCAGCACTGCTCTGTGATGCAGTGGTTAACACTGCTCTGTGATGCAGTGGTCAACACTGCTTTGTGATGCAGTGGTTAACACTGCTCTGTGATGCAGTGGTTAACACTGCTCTGTGGTGCAGTGGTTAACACTGTTCAGTGATGCAGTGGTTAACTCTGATCTGTGGTGCAGTGGTTAACAATGCTCTGTGATGCAGTGGTTAACACTGCTCTGTGATGCAGTGGTTAACACTGCTCTGTGATGCAGTGGTTAACTCTGATCTGTGGTGCAGTGGTTAACAATGCTCTGTGATGCAGTGGTTAACACTGCTCTGTGATGCAGTGGTTAACACTGCTCTGTGATGCAGTGGTTAACACTGCTCTGTGGTGCAGTGGTTAACACTGCTCTGTGATGCAGTGGTTAACACTGCTCTGTGATGCAGTGGTTAACACTGCTCTGTGATGCAGTGGTTAACACTGCTCTGTGGTGCAGTGGTTAACACTGCTCTGTGATGCAGTGGTTAACACTGCTCTGTGATGCAGTGGTTAACACTGCTCTGTGGTGCAGTGGTTAACACTGCTCTGTGGTGCAGTGGTCAACAATGCTCTGTGATGCAGTGGTTAACACTGCTCTGTGATGCAGTGGTTAACACTGCTCTGTGATGCAGTGGTTAACACTGCTCTGTGATGCAATGGTTAACACTGCTCTGTGATGCAGTGGTTAACACTGCTCTGTGATGCAGTGGTTAACACTGCTCTGTGGTGCAGTGGTTAACACTGCTCTGTGGTGCAGTGGTTAACACTGCTCTGTGGTGCAGTGGTTAACACTGCTCTGTGGTGCAGTGGTTAACACTGCTCTGTGGTGCAGTGGTTAACACTGCTCTGTGGTGCAGTGGTTAACACTGCTCTGTGGTGCAGTGGTTAACACTGTTCTGTGATGCAGTGGTTAACAATGCTCTGTGATGCAGTGGTTAACACTGTTCAGTGATGCAGTGGTTAACACTGCTCTGTGGTGCAGTGGTTAACACTGCTCTGTGATGCAGTGGTTAATACTGCTCTGTGATGCAGTGGTTAACTCTGATCTGTGATGTAGTGGTTAACACTGCTCTGTGATGCAGTGGTTAACTCTGATCTGTGGTGCAGTGGTTAACAATGCTCTGTGATGCAGTGGTTAACACTGCTCTGTGATGCAGTGGTTAACAATGCTCTGTGATGCAGTGGTTAACACTGTTCAGTGATGCAGTGGTTAACACTGCTCTGTGATGCAGTGGTTAACACTGCTCTGTGATGCAGTGGTTAACACTGCTCTGTGATGCAGTGGTTAACACTGCTCTGTGATGCAGTGGTTAACACTGTTCAGTGATGCAGTGGTTAACACTGCTCTGTGGTGCAGTGGTTAACACTGCTCTGTGGTGCAGTGGTTAACAATGCTCTGTGATGCAGTGGTTAACACTGCTCTGTGATGCAGTGGTTAACACTATTCTGTGATGCAGTGGTTAACACTGCTCTGTGATGCAGTGGTTAACACTGCTCTGTGGTGCAGTGGTTAACACAGCTCTGTGATGCAGTGGTCAGCACTGGCCTGTGGTACAGTTGTTAACACAGTCGCCACTAAAGCAGCAGACTCAGGTTCAACTCCTGACGCAGCAATGCTTAATTTTTTTCTTCCTATTCTTCTTTCTTTCTTTTTTCTTCGACTGATACACAATTTATGTTAACATTTTGAACATTTTATGCGAAACATTCAGCAGTGTTCTTCCCAGAATGTGTTATCTATATAAATAAAAAAAATTTAGTTGGTCGCTGCATAACCTAATTTGTTAACTTTTCTTTTGTGTAGAAGAGTTTCAGTGTGTTTATTTTTCCACCTCCTTGATAACTGTAATAAAAGTTAATCAAATAATAGACTAACAGTAGCAGCTGCAGCAGCAGCAGCAGCAGCAGCAGCAGCAGCAGCAGCAGCAGCTGCATATTTTCACGCACGTTTTTGCATCTCTACACATACACCATCGCGCACATACACACACACACACACACACACACACATAAATACACAATTTTTAATATCGCTGAAGAACGCACACAATTCTCTCCTCTCATTCTGACACGATCATAAACACAATACACATGGACCCACATTTCACGACAAACCTCATAGAACAGACAAATAAATATACATACAGATGTGTACATTCTCATGAGCATATATGTAGTCTTCCAGAACGTGGGTAAAGTATAGTCAAAGTCTGGGAATTAAGTATATTCTTGAGTATATATACATCAAGTCTCCGAATAAGTGAAATAATGAATGCAAATTAAGAGAATATTGAAGATATTCTTTGAGAAAGATGACAAGATGTGAAAAAGTGATAAATTTGAGACGCGTGAGGATAAAACAAAGATGTTTTATGAATAATCTTACGAAAGATGAAGTTTAACTAGAAATAATTATTAAGCAACTGAATAATTCTCTCTCAGATGTCACACAAACACTTCTCTCATCTCTACTATAATAACAACAAATATATATTCGCCATCATAAACGCAAAACAAAAACTCTTGTGGATGAAAATAAAACTATCAGCTGGGAAGTCTTGGTCTCTTGACAAAGTAATTTGTGATGATTCCTGTAGTGTGGTAAGTACACATCTTTGTTAATGTTTCCCATACTGTGATGTACTGTGATGTACTGTGGTGTGTGAATGTTATAGTACACTATTTTGTGGTGTGATGTTCGTATGTTATCATTCTATTATACATGGGATGTGGATGGAATCCTGATAAAGCAAGTGTAGTCTTCTTACCATTCCAATCAAGATACACAAGAGTGTCTTCATTGCTTTATCTACAAGTCTTTAAAAAATTATCGTTTTTCATATATTCATATTTTTCACAATGAATGTCTTGAAAATACTCTAAACTATCGCCTTTATTCAAATGTTTTATATATATTGAAATGTTTATTTTGCTGAATTTTACAGCATATGTGTTTTGAGAATGTGTTTGAGTTTGTGTCATGTGTTCGTATGTACAATCTACGTGTTAACATACATGTTGAAAAGACTGAAAGTTGTGGACATTGATGTATGTATGAATTTTAATTAGATACTATATGCAGTTTATGGCATTTACTGAGATGACGTTTCGTCTACCAGGGAATTTATTAGTCCTGATGGATAGATTAATTCATAGTACACAATCCTTGATGGGTAGATAAAGTCCTGGTAGCTTTTATAAATCCCTGATAGAATGATAAGGTCCTGGTGAATGAAACGTTTCCTCAGAAAATGCAAGACTTCATTTACTGTCTTATTCACATGCATGTTAGTATATTTTGATACTGATATACATGTATTTATTACAGAAACATAATGCAACATAAATAGAAGTCCAAAATTATCTTTAATTAGCCTCTCCGAGGTGGGTGAGCTGTGTGGCAGCTTGGTCTGGTCTAGCTGGTGTACGGTCGTGGCTGTCTTGGTGGGTGTAATTACTGGACGCAGTTTTCTGTGTGTCACCTCCAGTAATTCCACCCACCTGGACAGTCTCTACCGTAGACCAGCTAGACAAGATCAGGTTTCCACCCAACAAGGTCACTGAGGGTGGCAACCGCTGACTCTGGGGAAGTGGGGAAGGGAGTCCACTCAGGTGACACTAGTGGACTCCTGGAGACACTGATCCGGGAAGGCACCGCTGACTCTGAGGACGGGAAGGGTGTCCACTCAGGTGACACAAGTGGACTCCTGGAGACACTGATACGGGGAAGGCACCGCCGACCTTAGATAAATAGGGAAGGGAAGACATCTGGGAGCGAACGGATGGATTCCTGGATACATGAACTTGGGGAAGGTTGTTGTTGAGGCTGACTTGGGGACGTGGGGAAGGGAAGACATCCGGGAGCGAACGGATGGATTCCTGGATACATGAACCTGAGGAAGGTAAGAATACCAGCAGTTGAGGCTGACCTTGGGTAAGTGGGGAAGGGGAGACATCCGGCGGTAGACGGATGGATTCCTGGATACATGAACCTGGGGAAGGCATGAATACCAGCAGTTGAGGCTGACCTTGGGTAAGTGGGGAAGGGAAGATATCTGGCGGCGGACAGATGGATTCCTGGATACATGAACATGGGGAAGGCAAGAATACAGGTTGGTGAGGCTGACCTTAAGGAAGTGAGGAAAGGAAAACATCCGGAGGCGGACGGATTGATTCCTGGAAACATGAACCTGGGGAAGGCTGAGGCTGGAAGGCAGAGAGAGAAAGAGAGAGGTAGGCGAGGCTGACCTTAGGGAAGTGAGGAAGGGAAGACATCCGGGGGCCCACGGATGGATTTCTGGACACATGAACCTGGGGAAGGCGATGGGGGGGGAGGTGAACCTTAAAGACGAATCACTGGCCTCCACGTGGCAAGGTCTGGTAACTCAGAGATAACTCTGAGGCTGACAGTGGTCGCATATAATAATTTTATTTTTATTTTATTTTATTATTGTGTTACAGTAATGTTTTTTCTGTGTTACTGTACTGGTCTGATGTGTTACTGTACTGGTCTTCTGTGTTACTGTACTGTTCTTATGTAAATGTTCTGTTCTTCAGTGTTACTGTAATGTACTGTATTAGTTTTCTGTTACAGTCCAGTTATGTGATACTTTAATTTACTGTATTAATCTTCTTTGTTGCTGTACTGGTCTTCTGTGTAACTGGAGTGAACTGTAGTGGTCCTCTGTGATACTTTACTGGTCTTCTGTGTTACTGTAAGTAACTGTAATGGTCTTACGTGTTATTGTACTTAACTGTACTGGTCTGTGTTATTGTACTTAACTGTACTGGTCTTCTGTGTTACTGTACTTAACTTTACTGGTCTTCTGTGTTACTGTACTTAACTTTACTGGTCTTATGTGTTACTGTACTGGTTTTCTGTGTTACTGTACTGGTCTTCTGTGTTACTGTACTGGTCTTCTGTGTTACTATACTGGTCTTCTGTGTTACTGTACTGGTCTTCTGTGTTACTATACTGGTCTTCTGTGTTACTGTACTGGTTCTGTGTTACTGTTCTGACCTGTACTTGTCATCTGTTTTACTGTATTCTACTTGTGAGTTATTGTACATTACTGTTCTTCCGTGTTACTATACTGTCCTGTTCTTCTCTGTTACTGTACTGTTCTTCTGTGTTATTGTACAGATCTTCTGTGTTACTGTATTGTTCTTCTGTGTTACTGTAGTGTAGTGTACTGGTCTTCTTTGTTTCTGAATCGTAGTCTTCTGGTCTTGTTTTCGTGTTACTGTACTGTACAGTACTGTTCTTCTGTGTTACTGTTCTGAACTGTACTGGTGTTCTTTGATACTCTTCTGAACTGTACTTTTCGTCTGCGTTACTGTACTGCTCTTCTGTGTTACTGTACTTAACTGTACTGATCTTCAGTGTTTCTCTACTGAACTGTTCTGCTCAACTGTGTTTCTGTACCGATCTGTGTTAGTGTACTGATCTTCTTTATTACTGTTCTTAACTATACTGGTCTTCTGTGATACTGCACTGGTCTTCTCTGATACTGTATTGAACTGTACTGGTCATTCACGACACAGTACACCGTGTAAGTCAGGCCCATATTCGAGTATGCAGCACCAATATGGAACCCAAACCTGGTCAAACAAGACTAGTCCCGAAGCTGAGAGGTTTGTCCTACGAGGAGAGGTTAAGTGAACTCAACTTAACATCACTGGAAAACAGGAGGATTAGGGAGGACATGATAACAACATATAAAATACTGAGAGGAATTGAGAAGATGGATAGTGACAGAATGTTTCAGAAATGTGACACAGCAACAAGGGGTCACAACTGGAAGTTGCAAATTCAGGTGAGTCACAAGGATGTTAGTAAGTATTTCTTCGGTCATAGAATTGTCAGGAAATGGAACAGTCTGGAGAGTGATGTAGTGGAGGCAGGATCCGTACATAGCTTTAAGAAGAGGCATGATGAAGCTCATATAGCAGGGAGAGAGAGCAGACCTAGTAGCGGTCAGTGAAGAGGCGGGGCCAGGAGCTGTGAATCAATCCCTGCAACCACAATTAGGTTAATACAATTAGGTGCGTACAGACACACACACACACACACGCACACACAGAATGCAAGATATACACATGTACGTGTTATCAAACGAAATGTTAAAACTAAATTAAGGAACTTATTGATGAAAATATATTCTAATAGAATTATAACTAAAAGATTGTGAACGTAGTTTTACAGAATATTGAAAATTTTAGTTGTTAGAGATGTAAGAATGTGGAATGTCTCAGGCATTTTTGGATAAGACAATGAGGAAAATTTCATGAATTATCTTAATAAAAGTAAAGAGTAGCCATATATAATGTACACGTCTGACTCACTTATCACAACATCACTTCTCTCACCTCTATATTCACAGGAAAAACATTACCTACCACACACACGAAATAAAAACTTGCTTGTGACGAATATAAAATGTACCGTCTCGGAAGACGCCATCTCTTGGCCAAAAAAAGAATTGTGATGTTTGCTCTGCAAGGTAGTTAGTTAGCTTGCCTCTTTGTTAATGTCTCAGATATTCCTTTATATTGTCAAGTACTGTAATATATGAATCGTGGTATATTTTACACTATGAATGTTATGAAACACTAAATTATGCTTAATTTAATCTAAACTTTTAAGGTGTTAAGTCTAGTTGATGATAATAACTGGCTGAAGCGACGCCTGACACACCATTATGAAGTTTTTAGTATTTTAATAAATGCTAAGTAAATTAAATCTCAATGTTTGAAACTTGTTTAAAAGTTGAACTGATTTATTTTGACTCAAAGAAAAATCGTAGAGAGATTCCGGTGAAAAGTAGCAGAGGAAGAATATCTATACCATTAAAGTATTTGAGGAGTGGCATGACCTCCAGGATGTTGTGAGTGGCATGACCTCCAGGATGTTGTGAGTGGCATGACCTCCAGGATGTTGTGAGTGGCATGACCTCCAGGATGTTGTGAGTGGCATGACCTCCAGGATGTTGTGAGTGGCATGACCTCCAGGATGTTGTGAGTGGCATGACCTCCAGGATGTTGTGAGTGGCATGACCTCCAGGATGTTGTGAGTGGCATGACCTGCAGGATGTTGTGAGTGGCATGACCTCCAGGATGTTGTGAGTGGCATGACCTCCAGGATGTTGTGAGTGGCATGACCTCCATGATGTTGTGAGTGGCATGACCTCCAGGATTTTGTGAGTGGCATGACCTCCAGGATGTTGTGAGTGCTATGAGCTCCAGGATGTTGTGAGTGGCATGACCTCCAGGATGTTGTGAGTGGCATGACCTCCAGGATTTTGTGAGTGGCATGACCTCCAGGATGTTGTGAGTGCTATGAGCTCCAGGATGTTGTGAGTGCTATGAGCTCCAGGATGTTGTGAGTGCTATGAGCTCCAGGATGTTGTGAGTGGCATGACCTCCAGGATGTTGTGAGTGGCATGACCTCCAGGATGTTGTGAGTGGCATGACATCCAGGATGTTGTGAGTGGCATGAACTCCAGGATGTTGTGAGTGGCATGACCTCCAGGATGTTGTGAGTGGCATGACCTCCAGGATGTTGTGAGTGCTATGAGCTCCAGGATGTTGTGAGTGGCATGACCTCCAGGATGTTGTGAGTGCTATGAGCTCCAGGATGTTGTGAGTGGCATGACCTCCAGAATGTTGTGAGTGGCATGACCTCCAGAATGTTGTGATTGGCATGTCCTCCAGGATGTTGTGAGTGCTATGTCCTCCAGGATGTTGTGAGTGGCATGAACTCCAGAATGTTGTGAGTGCCATAAGCTCCAGGAGGTTGTGAGTATCATGAGTTCCAGGTGTGTTTCACAGCGTATATATGTTGAATTTAATTTAATTCTAATTTTAGAAATACAAATTTTCTTAAATGGTTGTGAACAGGTTACATACAGTGTTATTAACTGTGGTGTAGCAGACAGACTTTATACACATCACAACACAACGATGGTGGTGAAAAAACACATAACAACAGAGAGGAACTTTCACCTGTGAAACAAACTTCTTCATTCAATAGTTCCCATCTACAATTTTCATTTTCATTTATTACTGGCTTTGCGTTATATATCTCTGCAACACAGTGCTCCGCAACATTTAGTGTGTAATATATGTTAACATTCATACATGACAGTACATAACAACAGTATGGGAGACAGTAACACACAGTGGTACTGGCCAGGTTGTGGCAGCCACTACCAAAATTCTTATTGTCAAGAGATCAAATCATCCAAATTGACAGTTTTTATTTTCCTTTCCGAAAGTTATTGTTTTGCAACTGTGGTGGTGAATGTTTTTTGTCATTAATGAAGAGGTGAGAGAAGTGTATATGTGAAAACTAAGAGAATTGTTTAATAATTAATTCTACTTAAACAATGAGTTTATTAAGAAGATTTAAAAGAACATCTATGTCTTAACCAAAAGTCTCTCACTTCTTCACATATTTATTAAGATGACTTATAAGAATATCTTTGTCTTAACCACATGTCTCTCAAGTTAGTCACTTCACATATTTACATCTTTTCCCAAAAGGATGTCATCAAAATATTATGACCCTTATTCCATTTTATTAAGAAAATTTATATTATATAATAAATAATTTTCTTAAACATTCGTGTGGGAAAGTGTAGATATACTTATGAGAATGTGTACTCATGTATGTATATTGGCTGACTCTGCTGTCAGTCTGGCTGACTCTGCTGTCAGTCTGACTGACTCTGCTGTCAGTCTGGCTGACTCTGCTGTCAGTCTGGCTGACTCTGCTGTCAGTCTGGCTGACTCTGCTGTCAGCCTGGCTGACTCTGCTGTCAGTCTGGCTGACTCTGCTGTCAGCCTGGCTGACTCTTCTGTCAGCCTAGCTTACTCTGCTGTCAGCCTAACTCTGGTGTCAGCAGAGGTAGCCAATCAGTATGAAAGAAACGGGACAATAAGTAGGTTAAAAATGGGAAATTTAGAATGGATTAAAATTGAAGTGTGTGAAGTGTAATAAAGTATAGGAATAGTTAATGAGTTTTGTTCATAATGTTTATAAAAGAAGAAAAAGAAAAAAAAAATAAAAGAATATAACAATTATAACAGAATAAGTCTGTTGACCATACCAGGTAAAGTGCATGTCAGAATTATGATTGTTGAAGTGATGGAAAAGACAAAATATTTGTAACAATTCATTGTGAATTCAGAGTGTGAATTCAGAAAGTGAATGTAATATGCAGATCATGTGTAAACACTGAAATATATAAGTGAAGAACACTTATATAAAGGAAAGCCGCAAGTCAGTGGATTTATAGATTTCGAAAAGATATATGAGAGATGTTACTAGAGTTACAAATGAATTTAATAGAAGGCAATATTTTGATTGTTATAGTGTTCAATTAACTTATAATATGCAAGAAAGATGGTAAAGATTTAAACAAAAAACTGGGTCTTAGATAATGTTGTGTGATGTCACCTGTGGTCTTAAAGACTTGTGATATCACTGTACTTTGGTCAAAATACAATATATACAAAGCAAGCCATCATGTAGACCAGGTGTCACTGTAAACACATCTTTATTAGCATACTATGTTAACACTTTGTACACACACACACACAGTGTGTGTGTGTGTGTGTCAGAGGTCAGTCCTAGGACCAGTGCTATTCTTGGTATATGTGAATGACATGACGGAAGTGATAGACTCAGAAGTGTCACTGTTCGCAGATGATGTGAAGTTAATGAGGAGAATTAAATCTGATGAGGATCGGGCAGGACTTCAAAGAGACCTGGACAGGCTGGACACCTGGTCCAGCAACTGGCTTCTCGAATTTAACCCCACCAAATGCAAAGTCATGAAGATCGGGGACCGGCAAAGAAGACCGCAGATAGAGTATAGGCTAGGTGGCCAAAGACTGCAAACCTCGCTCAAGGAGAATCTCTTGGGGTGAGTATGACACCGAGCACGTCTCCAGAAGCACACATCAACCAGATAACTGCTGCAGCTGGCACCTGGCAAACATGAGAATAGCGTTCCGATACCTTAGTAAGGAATCGTTCAAGACACTGTGCACCGTGTACGTCAGGCCCATACTAGAGTATACAGCACCAGCTTTGAACCCTCACCTGATCAAGCACGTCAAGAAATTAGGGAAAGTGCAAAAGTTTGCGACAAGGTTAGTTCCAGAGCTAAGAAGAATGTCCTACGAAGAAAGGTTAAGGGAAATCGGCCTGACAACACTGGAGGACAGGAGGGTTAGGGGAGACATGATAACGACATACAAAATACTGCGTGGAATAGACAAGGTGGATAGAGACAAGATGTTCCAGAGATGGGGCACTAAAACAAGGGGTCATAATTGGAAGTTGAAGACTCAGATGAGTCAAAGGGATGTTAGGAAGTATTTCTTCAGCCATAGAGTAGCCAGGAAGTGGAATAGTCTAGCAAGTAATGTAGTGGAGGCAGGAACCATACATAGCTTTAAGACGATGTATGATAAAGCTCATGGAGCAGGGGGAGAGAGAGGACCCAGAAGCGATCAGTGGAGAGGCGGGGCCAAGAGCTGAGTCTCGCCCCTCTGCAACCACAATTAGGTGAGTACAATTAGGTGAGTGCACACACACACACACACACACACACACACACACACACACACAAATCCTCGCCCCTCTGCAACCACAATTAGGTGAGTACAATTAGGTGAGTGCACACACACACACACACACACACACAAATCCTGTGTAACAAACCTCCTAGAGTTCTATGATAAAGTACCAGAGGTAAGGCAAGAGAGAGAAGGGTGGGTTGATTGCATTTTCCTGGACTGCAGGAAGGCCTTCGACACAGTTCCTCACATGAGATTAGTAAAGAAGTTGGAAGAACAAGCATGTATAACAGGAAGGGCACTGGAATGGATCAGGGAATACCTCACAGGGAGGCAACAACGGGTCATGGTGCGTGATGAGGTATCACAGTGGGCGCCTCTGACGAGCGGTGTACCGCAGGGGGCAGTCCTAGGACCAGTGTTATTCTTGGTATATGTAAATGACATGACGGATGGGATAGACTCAGAAGTGTCTCTGTTCGCAGATGATGTGAAATTAATGAGGAGAATCACATCGGAAGAGGACCAAGCAGGACTTCAAACAAACCTGGACAAGCTTGACATCTGGTCTAGCAACTGGCTTCTCGAATTCAATCCCACCAAATGCAAAGTCATGAAGATCGGAGAAGGGCAAAGAAGACCGCTGACAGAGTACAGGCTAGGCGGACAAAGGCTACAAACCTCGGCAAAGGAGAAAGACCTTGGGGTGAGCATAACGCCAAGCACGTCTCCGGAGGCACACATCAACCAGATAACTGCGGCAGCATATGGGCGACTGGCAAACCTAAGATTAGCGTTCCGTTACCTTAACAAGGAATCGTTCAAGACACTGTATACCGTGTACGTCAGGCCCATACTAGAATATGCAGCACCAGTCTGGAACCCACACCTGGTCAAGCACGTAAAGAAACTAGAGAAAGTGCAAAGGTTTGCGACAAGGTTAGTTCCACAACTCAGGGGTCTGTCCTATGAAGAAAGGTTGAGGGAAATAGGACTAACAACACTGGAGGAAAGAAGGGTCAGAGGATACATGATAACGACATACAAAATACTGCGGGAATCGACAAGGTAGACAGTGACAGGATGTTCCAGAGAGGGAACACAGAAACAAGGGGACACAACTGGAAGCTGAAGACTCAGATGAGTCAAAGGGATGTTAGGAAGCATTTCTTCAGCCACAGAGTAGTCAGGAAGTGGAATAGTCTAGAGAAAGATATAGTGGAGGCAGGAACCATACATAGTTTTAAGACGAGGTATGATAAAGCTCATGGAGCAGGGAGAGCAGAGACCCAGTAGCGGACAGCGAAGAGGCGGGGCCAGGGCTGAGTCTCGACCCCTGCAACCACAATTAGGTGAGTACAATTAGGTGAGTACACACACACACACTCACACAAACACACACACACACACACACACACACACACACACACACACACACACATATTGATTGAGCACAAGAAACTGCCCAATTAACTATTTCAACTATCTAATAAAGTAATCAGAAATTGGTAATTTGACTAATTTCACACACACACACACACACACACACACTCCCACTTTGTGTTATTTTTTTTCTTTTAACCCCACACCTCTTGCCAACACCTGAGCATTCACTTCTCTTACAACCCCATCTATAAATACAGTGGTACCCCGAGTTTCGGCCATAATTCGTTCCAGAGGGCTGTTCGGGTGCCGTTGCCGAGCGAATTTGTTCCCATGGGGAATGGTGTAAGTTGGATTAGTCTGTTTCAGACCACCAAAAGTGCACTTACGGAAGCGCTTGCAATATTACACTTACGTATTTGTTCAAGTTGGGAGCTGGGATGGGACACAGCAACAAGGGGACACAGTTGGAAGTTGAGGACTCAAATGAATCACAGGGATGTTAGGAAGTATTTCTTCAGTCATAGAGTGGTCGGGAAGTGGAATAGCTTGGGAAGCGATGTAGTGGAGGCAGGTTCCATACATAGCTTTAAGGAGAGGTATGATAAAGCTCATGGAGCAGGGAGCGTGACCCAGTAGCGGCCAGTGAAGAGGCGGGGCCAGGAGCTATGACTCGACCCCTGCAACCACAACTAGGTGAGTACAACTAGGTGAGTACAGGCAGACAGAAAGACACAAACACACACATAGGCAGCCAGAAAGACAGACAGACAGACACACACACACACATACACACACATACACACACACACACACACACGCCCCGATGGCATGGTGGCTAAAGCTCTCGCTTCACGCACGGAGGGCCCGGGTTCAATTCCCGGCGGGGCCGAAACATTTCGAAGTGTTTCCTTACACCTACACACACACACACACATATATACAACAGGCCTAGTGTCTAATCGACATGTGCCTAGGACAAAATGGTAACTAACACACACACCTGTCAGGAAGATAGCAGCGAGTCATGGTACGTGGCGAGGTGTCAGAGTGGGCGCCGGTGACGAGCGGGGTTCCACAGGGGTCAGTCCTGGGACCAGTGCTGTTTCTGGTATTTGTGAACGACATGACGGAAGGAATAGACTCCGAAGTGTCCCTGTTTGCAGATGATGTGAAGTTTATGAGAAGAATTCAATCGGACGAGGACCAATCAGAACTACAAAGGGATCTGGACAGGCTGCAAGCCTGGTCCAGCGATTGGCTCCTGGAGTTCAACCCCACCAAGTGCAAAGTCATGAAGATTGGGGAAGGGCAAAGAAGACCGCAGACGGAGTACAGTCTAGGGGGCCAGAGACTACAAACCTCAATCAAGGAAAAAGATCTTGGGGTGAGTATAACACCAGGCACATCTCCTGAGGCGCACATCAACCAAATAACTGCTGCAGCATATGGGCGCCTAGCAAACCTAAGAACAGCATTCCGGCATCTTAATAAAGAATCGTTCAGGCCCCTGTACACTGTGTACGTTAGTCCCATACTGGAGTATGCAGCACCAGTTTGGAACCCACACCTAGTCAAGCACGTGAAGAAGCTCGAGGAAGTGCAAAGGTTTGCAACAAGACTAGTCCCGGAGCTAAGGGGTATGTCCTACGAGGAGAGGTTACGGGAAATCGACCTGACGACACTGGAGGACAGGAGAGATAGGGGGGACATGATAACATATAAGATACTGAGAGGAATTGACAAAGTGGACAGAGACAGAATGTTCCAGAGATGGGACACAGCAACAAGGGGATACAGTTGGAAGTTGAAGACTCAGATGAATCACAGGGATGTTAGGAAGTATTTCTTCAGTCACAGAGTGGTCGGGAAGTGGAATAGTTTAGGAAGCGATGTAGTGGAGGCAGGCTCCATACATAGCTTTAAGAAGAGGTATGATAAAGCTCATGGCGCAGGAAGAGTGACCCAGTAGCGGCCAGTGAAGAGGCGGGGCCAGGAGCTATGAATCGACCCCTGCAACCACAACTAGGTGAGTACAACTAGGTGAGTACAGATTCAGGCCCGGGTTCAATTCCCGACGGGGCGGTAACATTTCGAAGTGTTTCCTTATACACACACACACACATACAACAGGCCTAGTGTCTAATCGACATGTGCCTAGGACAAAATGGTAACTAACACACACACACACAGGATGTTCCAGAGATGGGACACAGCAACAAGGGGTCACAATTGGAAGTTGAAAACTCAGATGAGTCAAAGGGATGTTAGGAAGTATTTCTTCAGTCACAGAGTTGTCAGGAAGTGAAATAGTCTGGAAAGTGAGGTAGTGGAGGCAGGAACAATACATAGCTTTAACACGAGGTATGATAAAGGTCATGGAGCAGGGGGAGAGAGAGGACCCAGTAGCGATCAGTGAAGAGGCGGGGCCAGGAGCTGAGTCTCGACCCCTGCAACCACAAATAGGTGTGCACACACACACATATAAATATATATGTGTGTGTGTGTGTGTGTGAGTGTGTGTGTAATGTCGTGCCGAATAGGTAAAATTGGTTAATTAGCAAGACCTCATTCAAAATTAAGTCCTTTGTAAAATTTTCTGTTATACGTTGAAAGATATTTTTTTTCATTTATGTTAATGTAAAAAATAATAATTTTGTACCAAAAGAACCTTAGAAAACTTTCCTAACCTTATTATAACAAACGCAATATAATTTAGCCTAATCCAACTAAATATATTATAATATAGTTTACAATAATTTAATAATAAACAAACACAACGAAATATATTTTTTTCGTTACGTTCAGAATGATTTTGGCGAAATTATTGCATACACAAATTTTCGGTTGCCTTATTCGGCAAGAAGAGCGTTATATATATATATATATATATATATATATATATATATATATATATAGCACCCTCTTTTGAAAACCCAACACTTGACGAGTATGACGCACACCTGAGATCAACCTTCAAGAAGGCACTGAATCTGTCACTAGAGGATCAGCAATGGGAGCAGGCAACCCTCCCAGTGCGACTGGGAGGTATAGGGGTGCGCAAAGCAAGGCAGGTAGCGTTACCTGCATTTCTGTCATCGTGTTTGGCTTCCAGTGGATTAGTCAAGAGGATTGTCCCTGAACGTTTGAGAGGGGTGGTGGGAGCTCAAGACCCCAAGTTCATTGAAGCAGCAGTGCAGTGGGACATCCTGGCAGACTCCTCCAGTAGACCAGCTCCTCCCAAAGAGCACAAACAGTCCCACTGGGACAAACCGATCATGGAAAAAATTTCCAACACAATGCTCACCAACGCTTCAGGAAAGGACAAAGCTCGTCTCCTAGCGGTGAAGGCACCACACTCAGGAGATTTCCTTCTTGCTGTTCCCAATTCCTCTCTGGGGACTCGACTCGACCCACAGGCCATTCGGATTGGTGTTGCTCTTCGCCTAGCCGCCCCCATACTCACCGAACATAGGTGTATTTGCGGCAGGGCGACGGCTGACCAATTCGGACTTCATGGTCTAGTGTGTCACACATCAGAAGGGAAGTATGCTAGACATGAGGAGGTCAATGACATCATAAAGAAGCCTCGCCACAGCCCGTTGCCCAGCTCAACGGGAACCCCAAGTGCAGAGGTCTGATGGAAGTCAAAGCGTCCTGATGGAGCCACCATGCTACCCTGGAAGGATGGTAAGCAGATTGCTTGGGACTACACCTGTGCTGCCACATTGGCAGACACCTACCTGCCACACTCCTTAGCCGAAGGGGTGGAGCTGCCAGCCACAGGGAGACCCAGAAGACCCGCAAATATGAAGACCTTCCCTCTTGCTATAACTTCATCCCAATAGGGTCGGAGACCCATGGAGCATGGGGCAAGTGTGCTCTAAAGTTTCTCAAGGAGCTGGGTGGAAAACTCATCATAGAAACCAAGGACCACAGGGCGACCAGCTTCCTGTTTCAGAGACTCAGTGTTGCGATCCAGAGGGAAATGCCTGCAGTATTCTGGGCACGCGGCCCACTGCCGGGAGTTGGACGAAGTATTTGACATGTAGCTCTGAGTTGTTATCTATGTTGTTTTACTCCCCATTGTATTTTGTATTTTGTCTTGAAATAAAGTTTGTAAAAAAAAAAAGATGGGGTAGTAGGGGAAGTGGAATATTCAAA
Source organism: Cherax destructor (assembly GCA_009830355.1). NCBI lineage: Eukaryota > Metazoa > Arthropoda > Malacostraca > Decapoda > Parastacidae > Cherax > Cherax destructor. The sequence goes on along the minus strand of WNWK01012657.1, from coordinate 16,218 downwards.
TGGCTTCAGAAAGAAATCTAAATATTCTTCCTTGAAGTCTTTTATCCACTTCTCCGAGGCAATGGGTCCCACAATTGACACTAGAGGTGGACCCCATCCCATATATATATATATATATATATATATATATATATATATATATATATATATATATATATATATATGTCGTGCCGATTAGGTAAAACTGGTCAATTAGCAAGAACTCATCTAAAATTAAATCCTTTCTAAAATTTGCTCTTATACGTTTAAAAATATATTTTTTTCATTTATGGTAATGTAAGAATTTATAATTTTGTACCAAGAAAAACTTTGAAAACCTACCTAACCTTATTACAACAAGCGCAATTTAATTTAGCCTAACCAAACTAAACATATTTTAGATACGTTAACATTAATTTAATAATAAACAAACACAATGAAGTATATTTTTTTCGTTATGTTCAGAATGATTTTGGCGAAATTATTGCATACACAAAATTTCACTTGTCCTATATGGCAAGGTGAGCGTTGCTATTTAAGCCAAAATCGCAAGTTTTACCTAATCGGCACGACATATATATATATATAAATGTTTGTATGTATATACGTATACACATGTGCGCGCATGTATGTATGTATTTGCAATTGATTCCAGTTCCGACCTTCAAATTCATTTACGATACACGAGAAACAGAGATTATTATAATATTTTTACAATTTTCGTGGAGGAGATTCAGAAATTCGAATTTGACACTCACTCATACTCAACAATACCTAAACATTATACTAAGCCATACACAATAATAAGTACACATGTACACGTGACACTCATACATAATACGTAAACATTACACTCATTCATATACGTAAACATTACACTCATTCATACACAATAACATGTACACATGACATTCAATATACAACATGTATACATGACACCCATACACAATAACAAGTAAGCATTGCATGCATGCTTCTCAGACAAATAGAGAAATTAAAACCTAATAAATCCATAGGCCTTGATGAACAGTTTACAAGGATTTTAAAGGAATGTGAAGAGGAACTTAGCAAACCTTTGGCTAATCTTTTCAATAGATCACTACAAACTGGCAGAGTGCCAGACAAGTGGAAAATGGCAAATGTAATACCTATTTACAAGGCAGGTGACACGTCCTTAGCTTCGAACTATAGACCAATAAGCCTTACCTCCATAGTGGGAAAATTTATGGAATCAATAACTGTAGAGGCAATACGTAGCCATCTTGAAAGGCATAAATTGATTAATGAATCTCAACACGGTTTTACTAAGGGGCGTTCCTGCCTTACGAATTTACTAACTATTTTTACTAAGGTGTTTCAGGAGGTAGATCATGGTAATGAATATGATATTGTGTATATGGACTTCAGTAAGGCTTTCGATAGACTTCCACATCAGAGGCTATTGAGGAAACTTAAGGCACACGGAATAGGAGGAAATTTTTTTTCCGGGGTAGAGGCATGGTTGACAACTAGGCAGCAGAGAGTTTGCATAAATGGGGAGAAATCAGAATGGGGGCACGTCACAAGCGGTGTTCCACAGGGGTCAGTGCTGGGCCCTTGTTGTTCACAATTTACATAAACGAAATAGATGAGGGAATAAATAGCGACATTAGCAAATTTGGTGATGACACCAAAATAGACCGTCCTATTCATTCTAATGAGGACATTCGAGCACTCCAGGATGATTTGAATAGACTGATGCAGTGGTCGGAGATGTGGCAGATGCAGTTTAATATAGACAAATGCAAAGTTCTAAATGTTGGGCAGGAAAATAACCATACCATATATAAACTAAATAATGTAGATCTAAATATTACAGATTGCGAAAAGGATTTAGGAGCTCTGGTTAGCAGTAATCTGAAACCAAGGCAACAGTGCATAAGTGTTCGCAATAAAGCAAACAGAATCCTTGGCTTCATATCAAGAAGTATAAATAATAGGAGTCCTCAGGTTGTTCTTCAACTCTATATATTTTTGGTTAGGCCTCATTTAGATTATGCTGCACAGTACTGGTCACCGTATTACAGAATGGATATAAATGCACTGGAAAACGTACAAAGGAGGATGACAAAGCTGATTCCATGTATTAGAAATCTTCCCTATGAGGATAGACTGAGGGCCCTGAATCTGCACTCTCTAGAAAGGCGTAGAATTAGGGGGGATATGACTGAGGTGTATAAATGAAAAAACAAGAATAAATAAAGGGAATTTAAATGGAGTGCTAAAAATATTTAGCCTAGACAGGACTCGCAGCAATGGCTTTAAGTTGGAAAAATTCAGATTCAGGAAGGATATAGGAAAGCACTGGTTTGGTAATAGAGTTGTGGATGAGTGGAACAAACTCCCGAGTACAGTTATAGAGGATGAAACGTTATGCAGTTTTAAAAATTGGATGGAAAGATACATGAGTGGGTGTGGGTGGGTGTGAGTTGGACCTGAATAGCTTGTGCTACTAGGTCAGATGCCGTGCTCCTTCCTTAAATGAATGTGACCTGACCTGACTAGGTTAGGGCATTAACTTAAGCCGGTAGGAGAATTGAACCTGCCTCGCATGGGCCAGTAGGCCTGCTGCAGTGTTCCTTCTTTATGTTCTTATGTACTGTTCTTCTGTGTTGCTGCACTGTTCTTTAGTGTTACTGTAATGATCTGTGTTACTGTACTGTTCTTCTGTATTACTGTATTGGTTTTCTGTGTTAATGTACTATACTGTACTCTTCTTCTGTGTAAGTGTACTGGTTATCTGTGTTACTGTACTGGTTTTCCGTGTTACTGTACTGGTCATCTGTGTTACTGTACTATACTGGTCTCCTGTGTTAATGACGTGTTCTTCTGTGCTGCTGTATACTGTTCTTCTGCGCTACTGTACTGGTCTTCTGTGTTACTGTACTGTTCTTCTGTATTACTGCACTGATCTTCTATGTTACTGTACTGTTGTTTTATGTTACTGTGTTGTTCTTCTGTGTTTCGGTACTGTTTTTCTGTGTTACTGTTCTGTTATTCTGTGTTACTGTAATGTTTTTCTGTGTTACTGTACTGATCTTCTGTGTTACTGTACTGATCTTCTGTGTTACTTCACTGTTCTGTGTTAATGTACTGTTCGTCTGTTACTGCATTGTTATTCTGTGTTACTGTAATGATCTCAATACTGTTTTTCTGTGTTACTCTACTGTTCTCCTGTGTTATTGCACTGTTCTCCTGTGTTACTGTACTGATCTGTGTTACTGTACTGTTCTGTGTTGCTATACTGCTCTTCTGTTATAATGAACTATTCTTCTGTGTTACTGTACTGTACTTTTCTTCTGTGTTACTGTACTGGTCTTCTGTGTTACTGACTAATCTTCTGTGTTACTAACTAATCTTCTGTGTTACTGTAATGTACTTTTCTTCTGTGTTACTGTACTGGTCTTCTGTGTTACTGTTGTGGGCTTCATTGTTAATGTACTGGTCTTATGTGTTACTGTACTGTTTTTTTGTGTTACTATAATGTACAGTATTAGTCATCTGTGTTACTGTACAGTACCGTTCTTCTGTGTTACTGTAACACCCTAAATCTCCACCAGTGCCTAGAGAAGCTGAATATAGAAACGTACAAGGTCTGTATGAAGCACGTACCATTGAGGAAACCCAGAAGATCAGATATAGAAAGAGTGTAGGAGATGGTACAGAAGAAGAAAACGGGTTACTGAATTGCTTAAAAACACAAATATGTCTCAAAAGAGGAAAGACAGTCTTAGCCGAGAGATCACTGAATTAGAGCAAAAGCGTAGGATGTCATACCTAACAGAAGAAGTACAAAGGGAACAAAGGGCCATACAAGATTTGCAAGAAACCGAAAATATTTATATTCCTATGCAAAATCCAAGTTAAGAACTACCTGTAGAATTGGACCATTATTGAGAGGAGATTCGTATAATGGCGATGAACAGGAAATGAGTGAAATCCACTAAATGACAAATGAGTGAAATCCACTAAATGACAAATGAGTGAAATCCACTAAATGACAAATGAGTGAAATCCACTAAATGACAAATGAGTGAAATCCACTAAATGACAAATGAGTGAAATCCACTAAATGACAAATGAGTGAAATCCACTAAATGACAAATGAGTGAAATCCACTAAATGACACCCACTAAATGACAGCAAGGTAGAGAATGCATAAACATTTTTCACTACAGCAGAAGGCCGCACAGACCAACTAATTCACATTAGTACAAATCCCATAGATTTCATTCAGCACCTGGACCAGATTCATGAAATGCCCTATTTATAAAGAAGTGCAAAGTACCACTAGCACGAGCCCTCAGTATTCTTTGGAGAAAGAGCTTAGATCTAGGTGAAGTACCTTAATGAGTGCAGACATAACTCTTTTGCATAAGGGAGGTAGTAGAACACTAGCAAAAAAAAAAAAATCAGTAACCCTAACTTGTCACATCATAAAAATCTTTGAAAGAGGATGAGACGGTATATTACGATTCAGGCCAGTTTATTGCTTTGTATTAGTTCTTCTCGTAATAATCAGGAATTGATATAATGCACACAATATTTTACCAGGATTTTATTTGTCAAATACTAAGTGTAACAGTACTTAGTAAAATAAATTAATATTTAAACACCTTCCAGTTAGTTTCACTTATATAATATATATCTTATGCCTTACTTTAGTTCTTAATATAGTTGTAACTACATAACACTGTCTTCACAAAATTAATATACACTGGTTCGTTCAGGGTGGAGCTAGAGACCAATTTCACGTCTCTAATATCGTAGCACACGTAGACTTGCTCAGGGTGGAGCTAGAGACCAATTCCTCGGGAAATGCAAGAAGAGTTAATCCAAGAGACGAGGTGGTGTACTTCCACAAGATAAGGGAAGTTTGTTCTCCATCAGAGAGCAAGTGAAGACTGTCTTGGGTCAGGCCGGTGGCCACAACCTTAGGTGTGCTGACGTGGCTTCAAGGCGGGAATACCTGACGTTTCATAACGACCGGATAGCTAGTTAGCTACCGTCATATATCATCCTACCTATTTACACAACTAAGTATACAAGTTTATAAAGTAAGATATTTTTAGTTTAGCTATTACTGAAAATATCTCCAATATAAACTTATATGATAATAGATATACATGAAATATAAAATTCTTATTGCGTATACTTCAAGATACGCAACACGGTAGATTACAAATTTCATGGACCAACACAACCAACATAACCCGAACCAGCATGGTTTTAGAGCAGGACGATCATGCCTGTCACAGCTGCTGAACCGTTATGACAGAATTACGGAGGAGTTGGAAGACGACCAACACGCAGATGTGATTTACACAGATTTTGCAAAGGCGTTTGACAAATGCGACCATGGAGTGATGCGCACAAAATGAGGGCCATGGGCATAACTAAGGCAGATGGATTTTCGGATAGTAGTAAACAGAGCAAGATACAGCATCAGATCCTCAAGGCACTGTCCTCGCACCTCTGCTGTTTCTCATCCTCATAGCAGACATAGATAAAAACACCCGTCACACTTTTGTATCATCATTTGCAGATGACATTAAAATAAGCAGAGGACACTGAAAAAAATATAGCAAGACATAAAAAAGGTTTTCCAGTGGACAGTGGAGAACAGCATGATGTTCAATGGTGATAAGTTCCAGATGCTTAGGTATGGAAATAATGAAGAACTCAAAAGGAACACTGTATACAAAACTCAAGAAGGTCACCAAATAGAACGAAAGGAACACGTAAAAGACTTGGAAATAATTATGACAGGTGACCTTTCTTTTTAAAGAACATAATAAGACAAATATCACGACAGCCAGGAGGATGACAGGGTGGGTATTGAGAACTTTCAAAACAAGGAAAATAATGCCAATGGTGACACTCTTCAAAACGATAGTGCTCCCTCATTCAGAACATTGCTCAGTGCTGACGGCCCCGTTCAAAGCAGGAATAATATCGGAGCTGGAACAAATACAGAGATCGTTTACGGCTCACATTGAGCCAGTGAAACATCTAAATTACTGGAAACCCCTTCAAGTCTTGAACATTTACTCATTGGAGCGGAGGAGAGAGAGATGCATGATAATATATACCTGGAAAGTACTCGAGGGCCTGGTCCCAAATCTGCACACTGCCACAACAAGATACTGGAGTGAGAGATTTGGGAGGAAGTGCAAAATAAACCCAGTAAGGAGCAGGTGTGCGGTGGGAACAATAAGGGAAAAATGTATCAACATTCGGGGTCCTAGACTATTCAGCATCTTACCAGAAGATATCAGAAACACGGCTGCAACCAGCGTAGAAGCCTTCAAAAGGAAACTGGACAAGTATCTTCACCAGATGCCAGATCAACCAGGCTGAGATGGATATGTGGGGCAGTGGGCCTCCAGCAGCAACAGCCTGGTTGACCAGGCAAGCACCAGACGAGCCTGGCCCATGGCCTGGCTCCGAGAGTAGTGAAACTCTCGAAACTAACCTTCAAAGGTAATGTACCCTATTAATATTCTGTAATTATTACTGTACTGGTCTTCTATGTTACAGTACTGGTCTTCTATGTTACTGTACTGGTCATCTCTGTTACTGTACTGTACTTTACCCGTTCTTCTGTGTTACTGTACTCTGTACTAAACTGTTCTTATGTTCTTAAAACGTTGGTTCTTATGTTCTTAAAACGTACAAAGGAGGATGACTAAGTTGATTCCATGTATCAGAAATCTTCCCTATGAGGATAGACTGAGGGCCCTGAATCTGCACTCTCTAGAAAGGCGTAGAATTAGGGGGGATATGATTGAGGTGTATAAATGGAAAACAGGAATAAATAAAGGGGATGTAAATAGCGTGCTAAAAATATCTAGTTCTGACAGGACTCGCAGCAATGGCTTTAAGCTGGAAAAATTCAGATTCAGGAAGGATATAGGAAAGCACTGGTTTGGTAATAGAGTTGTGGATGAGTGGAACAAACTCCCGAGTACAGTTATAGAGGCTAAAACGTTGTGTAGTTTTAAAAATAGGTTAGATAAATACATGAGTGGGTGCGGGTCGGTGTGAGTTGGACCTGACTAGCTTGTGCTACTAGGTCAGATGCCGTGCTCCTTCCTTAAGTGAATGTGACCTGACCTGGCTGGTTTGGGGCATTGGCTTAAACCGGTGGGAGACTTGGACTTGCCTCGTATGGGCCAGTAGGCATGCTGCAGTGTTCCTTCTTTCTTATGTTCTTATGTTCTTATGATTCTCTTCAAATCGATTGTTCTCTCTATGCTGGAATATCGCTGTACACTAACTTCCCCGTTCAAGGATGGGGAAATTGTTGACCTGAAGAATGTACAGAGAACTTTCACGGCACGTAAGTACGATAAAGCACCTAAATTACTGGGAACGGTTGAAGTCCCTTGATTTGTACTCCCTGGAACGCAGGCGAGAAAGATACATGATAATATACTCTTGGAAATTCTTAGAGGGATTAGTACCAAATTTGCACACGAAAATCACTCCCTCTGAAAGCAAAAGACTCGGCAGAAGATGCAACATTTCCCCAATGAAATGCAGTGGCGCCACGAGTACCCTAAAAGACAACACAGTAAGTATCAGAGGCCCAAGACTGTTCAACTGCCTCCCAGCATACATAAGGAGGATTACAAATAGACCCTTGGCTGTCTTCAAGAAGGCGATGGACAGGCGCCTAAATTCAGTAACTGATTAGCCAGACTGTGGTTCGTACGTCGGTTTACGTGCGGCCAGCAGTAACAGCCTGGTTGATCAGACCCTGATCCACCACGAGACCAGGTCTCAGACCGGGCCGCAGGGGCGTTGACCCATGAAACCCTCTGCAGGTATACTCCAGGTATACCGTACTAGTCTTCTGTGTTACTGTACTGGTCTTCTGTATTACTGTACTGTTCTTCTGTGTTACTGTACTGGTCTTCTGTGTTACTGTACTGGTCTTCTGTGTTACTGTACTGTTCTTCTGTGTTACTGTACTGTTCTTCTGTGTTACTGTACTGGTCTTCTGTGTTACTGTACTGGTCTTCTGTGTTACTGTACTGGTCTTCTGTGTTACTGTACTGTTCTTCTGTGTTACTGTACTGGTCTTCTGTGTTACTGTACTGTTCTTCTGTGTTACTGTACTGGTCTTCTGTGTTACTGTACTGTTCTTCTGTGTTACTGTACTGGTCTTCTGTGTTACTGTACTGGTCTTCTGTGTTACTGTACTGGTCTTCTGTGTTACTGTACTGTTTTTCTGTGTTACTGTACTGGTCTTCTGTGTTACTGTACTGGTCTTCTGTGTTACTGTACTGGTCTTCTGTGTTACTGTACTGTTATATGTTTAACTGTACTGGTCTTCTGTGTTACTGTACTGGTCTTCTGTATTACTGTACTGGTCTTCTGTGTTACTGTACTGGTCTTCTGTGTTACTGTACTGGTCTTCTGTGTTACTGTACTGGTCTTCTGTGTTACTGTACTGGTCTTCTGTGTTATTGTACTGGTCTTCTGTGTTACTGTACTGGTCTTCTGAGTTGCTGTACTGGTCATCTGTGTTACTGTACTGGTCTTCTGAGTTGCTGTATTGGTCATCTGTGTTACTGTACTGTACTGGTCTTGTAATTTGCAGCATTGTTATTTTGATTTACTTCTCTAGTGGTATTATACTGTTCTGTGTTTTTGTTCCCTTATACGTTATATATGTGTTTTATGTGTTATGCTGTTTAATGTGTTAGTATGATGTTTTATGTGCCACTAAGCTGTTTAATGTGCTACTATGCTGTTTTATATGCTACTATGTTTTTTTTTTTTTTTCAACAAGTCGGCCGTCTCCCACCGAGGTAGGGTGACCCAAAAAGAAAGAAAATCCCCAAAAAGAAAATACTTTCATCATCATTCAACACTTTCACCACACTCATACATAATCACTGTCTTTGCAGAGGAGCTCAGATACGACAGCTGAGAAAAGTCCCTCCCAGCTGTCACTATCTCAGATACCCCCTTTAAAGTGCAGGCATTGTACTTCCCATTTCCAGGACTCAAGTCCAACTAAATCAATTAACTGGTTTCCTGAATCCCTTCACAAAATGTTACCCTGCTCACACTCCAACAGATCGTCATGTCCCAAAACCATTCGTCTCCATTCACTCCTATCTAACACGCTCACACATGCTTGCTGGAAGTCCAAGCCCTCGCCCACAAAACCTCCTTTACCCCTTCCTCCAACCTTTTCTAGGACGACCCCTACCCCGCCTTCCTTCCCCTACAGATTTATACGCTCTCCAAGTCATTCTACTTTGATCCATTCTCTCTAAATGACCAAACCACCTCAACAACCCCTCTTCAGCCCTCTGACAAATACTTTTAGTAACTCCACACCTTCTCCTAATTTCCACATTCCGAATTTTCTGCATAATATTTACACCACACATTGCCCTTAGACAAGACATCTCCACTGCCTCCAGCCTCCTCCTCGCTGCAGCATTTGCAACCCATGCTTCACACCCATATAAGAGTGTTGGTACCACTATACTTTCGTACATTCCCTTCTTTGCCTCCATGGATAACGTTTTTTGTCTCCACAGATACCTCAATGCACCACTCACCTTTTTTCCTTCATCAATTCTATGGTTAACCTCATCCTTCATAAACCCATCCGCTGACACGTCAACTCCCAAATATCTGAAAACATTTACTTCTTCCATAATCCCTCTCTCCAATGTGATATCCAATTTTTCTTTATTTAAATCGTTTGATACCCTCATCACCTTACTCTTATCTATGTTCACTTTTAACTTTCTACCTTTACACACTCTCCCAAACTCGTCCACTAGCCTTTGCAACTTTTCTTTAGAATCTCCCATAAGCACAGTATCATCAGCAAAAAGTAATTGTGTCAACTCCCATTTTGCATTTAATTCTCCATAATTTAATCCCACCCCTCTCCCCAACACCCTAGCATTTACTTCTTTTACAACCCCATCTATAAATATATTAAACAACCATGGTGACATTACACATCCCTGTCTAAGACCTACTTTTACCGGAGTAATCTCCTCTCTCCTACACACCCTAACCTGAGCCTCACTATCCTCATAAAAACTCTTTACAGCCTTCAGTAACTTACTACCTATTCCATACACTTGCAACATTTGCCACATTGCTCCCCTATCTACTCTATCATATGCCTTTTCTAAATCCATAAATGCAATAAAAACTTCTCTACCTTTATCTAAATACTGTTCACATATATGCTTCACTGTAAACACTTGATCTACACATCCCCTACCCACTCTAAAACCTCCTTGCTCATCTGCAATCCTACTCTCTGTCTTACCTCTAATTTTTTCAATAATAACCCTGCCATACACTTTACCTGGTATACTCAGTAAACTTATTCCCCTATAATTTTTACACTCTCTTTTATCCCCTTCCCTTTATATAAAGGAACTATACATGCTCTCTGCCAATCCCTAGGTACCTTCCTCTTTCATACATTTATTAAACAAAAATACCAACCACTCCAGCACTATATCCCCCTGCTTTTAACATTTCTGTCATGATTCCGTCAATTCCAGCTGCTTTACCCCCTTTCATTCTACGTAATGCCTCACGCACCTCCCCACACTCACATCCTGCTCTTCTTCACTCCTAAACGATGTTGTACCTCCTGGCCAGTACATGAAATTACCGCCTCCCTTTTTTCATCGACATTTAAAAGTTCCTCAAAATATTCCCGCCATCTACCCAATACCTCCAGCTCCCCATCTACTAACTCCCCTACTCTGTTTTTAACTGACAAATCCATTCGTTCCCTAGGCTTTCTTACCTTGTTTATCTCACTCCAAAATTTTTTCTTGTTTTCAGCAAAATTTCTTGACAGAGCCTCTCCCATTCTTTCATCCGCTCTTCTTTGCACCTCTCACCACTCTCTTCACCTTTCTTTTACTCTCCACATACTCTGCTCTTCTATTAACACTTCTGTTTTGTAAAACCTCTCATAAGCTACCTTTTTCTCTTTTATCACACCCTTTACTTCTTCATTCCACCACTCACTACTCTTTCCTCCTGCACCCACCCTCCTATAGCCACAAACTTCTGCCCCACATTCTAATACTGCATTTTTAAAACTATCCCAACTCTCTTCAACCCCCCACTACTCCTACTTGCACTAGCCCACCTTTCTGCCAATAGTTGCTTATATCTCACCCTAACTTCCTCCTCCTTATTTTATACACTTTTACCTCTCTCTTACTTGCTGTTGCCATTTTCTTTTTGTCCCATCTACCTTTTACTCTAACTGTAGCTACAACCAAATAATGATCTGATATATCCGTTGCCCCTCTATAAACATGTACATCCTGAAGCCTACTCATCAACCTTTATCCACCAATACATAATCCAACAAACTACTTTCCTTACGTGCTATATCATACCTTGTATATTTATTTATCCTCTTTTTCATAAAATATGTATTACTTATTACCAAACCTCTTTCTACACATAGCTCAATTAATGGTTCCCATTTACATTTACCCCTGGCACCCCAAATTTACCTACTACTCCATCCACAACATTTTTACCCACTTTAGCATTAAGATCCCCAGCCACAATTACTCTCTCACTTGGTTCAAAACTCCCCACACACTCACTCAACATTTCCCAAAACTCTCTCTCTCCTCTACACTTCTCTCTTCTCCAGGTGCATAAACACTTACTATAACCCACTTTTCACATCCAACCTTTATTTTACTCCACATAATCCTTGAATTTATACATTTATATTCCTTCTTTACCTGTCATAACTGATTATTCAACATTATTGCCACTCCTTCTTTAGCTCTAACTCTATTTGAAACCCTGATCTAATCCCATTTATTTCTCCCCACTGAAACTCTCCTACCCCTTCAGCTTTGTCTCACTTAAAGCCAGGACATCCAGCTTCTTTTCATTCATAACATCTACAATCATCTCTTTCTTATCATTCGCACAACATCCACGCACATTCAAACATCCCACTTTGACGGTTTTCTTATTCTTCTTTTTAGTAAGCTATACAGGAAAAGGGGTTACTAGCCCATTGTTCCCGGCATTTTAGTTGACTTTTACAACACGCATGGCTTACGGAGGAAAGATTCTTATTCCACTTCCCCATGGATATGAAAGGGAAAAGCAATAAGAACAAGAACTATTAAGATACAATCAAAGAAAACTCAGATGAGTGTGTATACATAAACGTGTACATGTTTGCGTTGTGTGACCTAAAGTGTAAGTAGAAGTAGCTAGATATACCTGTTATCCAGCGTGTTTATGAGACAGAAAAAAGACACCAGCAATCCTACCATCATGTAAAACTGTTTCAGGTTTCTGTTTCACAGTCACCTGGCAGGACGGTAGTACCTCCCTGGGTGGTTGCTGTCTACCAACCTACTACCTATAATGCTACTATGTGTTTTATATTATTTTACTTATTTATGTGTTACTATACCGCTTTTATGTCAATATACTGTTTTATGTCTCATTATTCTGTTTTATGTGTTACTTTATTGTTTTATGTGTCACTATACTTTTTCATGTGTCACTTTTCCGTGTTATTATGTTGTTTTTTTGTGTTACTTTATTGTGTTTTTGCATTACTATTCTGTTTTTGCATTACTATTCTGTTTTTGTGTTTACTTTTTGATGTGTTACTATGCTGTTTTAGTTTACTGTGTTGTTCTTACATGTTACTGTACTTGTCTTTTATGTTAGTGTACTTACTGTACGTCAGTGTAGTGTACTTACTGTACGTCAGTGTAGTGTACTTACTGTACGTCAGTGTAGTGTACTTACTGTACGTCAGTGTAGTGTTCTTGGTTGTAATGGTCTGGTGATGCTGACAAACTGTGGTAAAGGTCACTTTTATCCTGAAGTGTACTTAAGTGTTCTTTTCCAATGTACTGTTGTTGTGTTTTGCTGTACCGTTTTTGTGTATGTCTTTACCGTTCTTATATATTGACATAGTTGTTGTATCCTTGACGTAAGCTGTTAACTGTTCACGCAGTTAAGGGACATCTTTTTCCAAATTTAGCTGATAAAGTCAACATCCAAAGCAAATGCTAAACTGAGTTTGACACGCGAGCACTGCAGGACTTCCCACTTGCCTTATAAACAAACGGTGCCCAAATCAAAGTAAGTTTCACAGTTGGTGACAAGTGTGTCCCCATCATCACCTCCGTACAAATAAGAAGAAGCTGAAAAAAAAAAAAACAGCTGCAGATGAGAAATAGTGGAAATTTCATGTATTGTTTTAAAAACTCACACAATGAGTGAGTCTGTAGTGGAGGGAAGGCATGAGCAGGCATGCATGAGCGTATTTGATAGGAGTGAATGGAGACAAATGGTTTTTAATACTTGACGTGCTGTTGGAGTGTGAGCAAAGTAACATTTATGAAGGAATTCAGGGACACCGGCAGGCCGGACTTGAGTCCTGGAGATGGGAAGTACAGTGTCTGCACTCTGAAGGAGGGATGCTAATGTTGCAGTTTCATAACTGTAGTGTAAGAACGCCTCTGGCAAGACAGTGATGGAGTGAATGATGATGAAAGTTTTTCTTTTTCGGGCCACCCTGCCTTGGTGGGAATCGGCCGATGTGTTAATAAAAAAAACAAATGTGAAATTATTTAAAATTACACAATGTTTGATTATATTTACCATCCTCCCTTCCCACATCAAGGGTAACAGCAACCGACCTTCCCACATCAAGGGTAACAGCAACCGACCTTCCCACATCAAGGGTAACAACAACCGACCTTCCCACATCAAGGGTAACAGCAACCGACCTTCCCACATCAAGGGTAACAGCAACCGACCTTCCCACATCAAGGGTAACAGCAACCGACCTTCCCACATCAAGGGTAACAGCAAGCGACCTTCCCACATCAAGGATAACAGCAACCGACCTTCCCACATCAAGGGTAACAGCAACCGACCTTCCCACATCAAGGATAACTGCAACTGACCTTCCCACATCAAGCGTAACAGCAACCGACCTTCCCACATCAAGGGTAACAGCAACTGACCTTCCCACATCAAGGGTAACAGCAACCGACCTTCACACATCAAGGGTAACAGCAACCGACCTTCCCACATCAAGATTAACAGCAGCCGACCTTCCCACATCAAGGGTAACAGCAACCGACCTTCCCACATCAAGGGTAACAGCAACCGACCTTCCCACATCAAGGGTAACAGCAACCGACCTTCCCACATCAAGGGTAACAGCAACCGACCTTCCCACATCAAGGGTAACAGCAACCGACCTTCCCACATCAAGGGTAACAGCAACCGACCTTTCCACATCAAGGGTAACAGCAACCGACATTCCCACATCAAGGGTAACAGCAACCGACCTTCCCACATCAAGGGTAACAGCAACCGACCTTCCCACATCAAGGGTAACAGCAACCGACCTTCCCACATCAAGGGTAACAGCAACCGACCTTCCCACATCAAGGATAACGGCAACCGACCTTCCCACATCAAGGGTAACAGCAACCGACCTTCCCACATCAAGGGTAACAGCAACCGACCTTCCCACATCAAGGGTAACAGCAACCGACCTTCCCACATCAAGGGTAACAGCAACCGACCTTCCCACATCAAGGGTAACAGCAACCGGCCTCAGTATATTTATTTATAGAGAAAATTTGCAATTTTCTCTATAAAGAAATGACTAGTTTTATTTCCGCTGCATTTTGGCTGTATACCGCTGTTAATAGTCACAAAAAACATTGTGATTGACTCACGAAATCGTAATGTCACGACTGCAAACAAACCATACCACGGGCGGGGCTAGAACCCGCGGCAGAGAGTCGTTAAAACTCCAGACCGATGCGTTATGGGATGTTATCAGGTAATTTGATTCTCTTCTTCTAAATCCTTTATGGGTTAATATAGGTCACTCTGATTAGTTCTATGATATTAGGTCAATTCTAATGGAAGGATTGTGATCCAAATCAAATAAAAGTAATAATCTAGTGCAGGCTGTGAGATAACTGGTGTTAGATAAAGATAATTAGGAAAACTTGATAGTAAAAATAGTAGAATTACCGACAAAATGTTAGGCAAATGAACACAGATGTGTGTAATGTGACATTTTACTGCGGCAATGTTTCGCTCTCCAGTTTCGCTATTACACCTCTGATTTTAATGTTCTCGACAATCAATAGAGTAAACTATTTGAGATGAGGTTCACTCTTCGATCAAATAGTGAATTTTGACTCATCACTCTGAAGTATATGATCTGTTCAAGAAATATCATTTCGTTGTAAGGAGAACAAATAGCGACTTTAATACAGTGGGTATCGATGTTGCTCTCGAACAGACAATAAACCGGTGTCAGAAGTAAGCAAGAGCGATCACTGGCCAAACTAAAAGCAAGGACCACATTACTGAGGGGAAGTTTGCTTACCATGAAGTCCTCCTCATAAGAAATAAATTTTTTGAAGAGTTGATGAACATTACACCTGTTGATTTCGAGCTGATAATGCATTACGAGCTAACAAGAAACCTCAGAAAGAGAATGGAAGCCAACATCCAACAGATGCTCCAGTATGTTTAAAGCAGAGAAAACCCATACCTAGGAAAAGGTTCACAATATTCTAGCCAATGAATGTGTCCCAGCATTGAATGTTAAGAAGATGCTTCAGTCTTTGACTACAGCAACAAGTTTCTAGAGGTTAGTTTATGACCCGTTCAAAACCAGTATCAGTACCTATTCACAAGCAAACGCTGCCCACTTTTCTAAGTGTAGCACAATTAGGTAAACACACAAATAAAACTGAGTAATGCCATCACACATCATTTGAAGGTTCAGAGAAAAGCTGATATTTTGCCTACGATGTTTACTTTCAGTCTTAATAGACATGAATGTTGCTTCTACGATGTTTACTTTCAGTCTTAATAGACATGAATGTTGCTTCTACGATGTTTACTTTCAGTCTTAATAGACATGAATGTTGCTTCTACGATGTTTACTTTCAGTCTTAATAGACATGAATGTTGCTTCTACGATGTTTACTTTCAGTCTTAATAGACATGAATGTTCATTCTACGATGTTTACTTTCAGTCTTAATAGACATGAATGTTGCTTCTACGATGTTTACTTTCAGTCTTAATAGACATGAATGTTGCTTCTACGATGTTTACTTTCAGTCTTAATAGACATGAATGTTGCTTCT